>UELV01178204.1:0-11392 GCA_900490015.1 Megastigmus stigmatizans | reverse complement strand
CTGACCGCCCCCCCCCCCCACCACCCAAAAATCCCCGACGTTTCGAGCCCGCTCCGACTCCTCCTCGGGGACTCTCTTAGATTGTCCTTTACTAATAAATGTTTTTTCAGGTTTAAATATAAGTTTATTTCAGATTCTGCGTGGGTGATTATAAACAAGGGCAATCTGATTGCCCATTAATATTGATTAGACTGTAAGGCCAATAGAAAAATCTTTGTCAGTTTATAGTAGAGTACAGTCGACATAAGTAATATTTCTTAATGTTTAAATTATTTATCAATTTTTATTGCATTTAATGAAACATGAAACCTTAATGTACTTAAAGTTAACTTAAAGTAAAGTAAGATTTAAGCTGTTATTTCATTCTTAAGTGATCAAAAACTGGATCCGTGACTGGATCTTAAAATACATTTTTGTACATAAAATTGCAAAATCAATAAACAATTTTAAAAAGTGAAAGAATCTATTAAAATATAAAAATTATCTTTGATTTTTCACTTAACTTTCCAGAATTTAAGTAATTACACAATGATAACATGTTATGTGTAACACAATAAGTAAGATTGCGTGTGTCTACGGTCCACGTCTGTTTTTAGAAATGAATAAGGTGCGTGTTAGAGATTACTATGTGTGCCAAAATGTGAATACAATTTATAATTAACCATCTCCATAACTATGTAAAGCGAACATACATTTAGGTATCTTATAAATAACAACACAACAACGATTAAAATCCCATTTAGCACTTACACCAATATCATCTTTAGCGAAGAATACTCCGATGACAACAGTTGCTAACTCTGGAGCAGAAGACCCAGCAGCCATGAAAGTAGCACCAGCTACATCAGGAGACAATTTGAGTTCTAAAAAGAAGATATCTATTAAATAATCATCATCGCATACAATTTTGTGATAAGAATTTATAAAATTCTTCAATTTTTCTCATTTTATATGTTTCAATTCAAAAATATACATACATGATATATACAAACACTACCAGACTTTCATACATTGCATTAAAATTGAAATTTATTATACAGCCATGGCGATCGTGACAGTGTTCATTTTTAACATTTACCCGTGCAGATCAACGACATACTTATATGTGATGACGAGCGCACCAGTCGCGTTAACATTTATCATTTATTCTAGACTTTTTATATACAATAATTTAAAAATTTATATAGGCCAAAAGTTGTCGCAAGGCCCAATATAAATGTTAAATAATCATCGTGTATATTTAATGATAGAGTACGTATAGGATCTTGTTTGCTGATGCGGCCTTGGTTCTGCCGTTATGATCCGTTCAAATGAATTAACTACGCTGAATGTTTATTATATGCATAGGTAAGTACAGGTATTGCGTAAGCGACGAAAGTAGAATAATAAACTGAGAAAGGACGATAGGGGGATAATAGTGGATTTGTGGGACAATAACCGGATCGGCGACTCACCCTCGCAGATTCTATCGAGACTGGCGACGAAATAGTCATCGCAGACGATCGCCAAGCCGAGGAAGGTGTAGACAGCGACGAGGACGTGGATGAGGAGGCCACCGTGTCTGCGGGCGTAGGGTCCCATCAGCGGACGCGGGAACTGCTCGATCGCCGGGGGCGAGCAGTTTTCGCGACGGGGCCGCCACGTTGGGTGAGGATCGATGAAGGGCGTCGTCGACTGGATGTCCGGCATCGACTAAACATTATGGCATGAACAAAACTTGGTCAGACCCGACTTAGGCGCTATTGCATCATCTAATATTATCCCGCTTGTTTAGGTAGGTACCGACCGTGCCGGTGCCCTTGTCCAAGTCCTCCTTGGAGCTCGCGGTCTCTTCCTTGTCGGTGGCCTTGTCCTTGTCGGCGGTCTCCTCGGGCAGTTCCTTCTGGCCCTTCTCGGCCAGCTCGAGGCTCTCGCGCGTCGTCGAGGAGCCGCGCACCAGGCCCGGGCTCGTCGTCACGGGCTCGGAGTCCGCCTTGCCGTTACCGCTGGGGCTGCTGCTGCTGGGCCCGGGCGCGGAGGTGACCGATGGCGGGACCGTCGAGCTGCTGGAGAACGAAGACGAGACCAGCTGGACGAGGACGTAGAGCAGGAAGAGACCGACGTGGAGGGGCAGCCGCTCCATGCGCGAGCGCCGCGGCCTCAGCCTCTGCCTCTGCATATTCTGGAAACCAAACCGGACGTCAACTGCTTATATCCCCTTTACTCGAAATAATTTTATCTGCCTTCCTGCACGCGGTAATGTATATGAACGTTTCGGGGATCGTGCATGCAGTTGCAGAATATATATTGTATAGTATAGGAATAATAATCGGACGTCCAGTGGTGCGGACATTTCTTGCGGAAATTTTTGAACACACGCTAGAGCTACAAAACCTCCTGCAAGTTTACAAGGATATAGGATATAGCGCCGATAGCCGCGGTAACGGTATACCAGTGTAAATATTATTTCGATTTCCCTGCTTTCCTTAGCTACGTTATACGTGCGCGGAAACGATTCCATCAGGCTAAAAGAGAGAGAGAGAGAGAGAGCGAGAGAGAGTATTTTTATATATATCCACTTATTTCCATACGTATTGATTTTCACTCACAATGTAATAAGTGCCTCGCTCTAAATTTTCTGGAATACTTATTCACCGCACCGAAAACTCACCAACTGACCGATCTTTTTCTATTAATTTCCTATACACATATCTAACACTATCTTTCACCTTCACATATTGCAGACATTAACATGTCTGATATGAGATACGCCGCACACTTGATTAGCTTGATTTTGATTATACGCGACAAAGTTACAGCCTTGCAGGTGAATTTTATACATCAAGAACGGGTATATCATATGTAACAGCGAAAGGTACCTTATAACTTATTATTAGTGGCGTCCCAACGTCCTAAGTCGCGAGCTAAGTATATCAACTGCCTGATGTAATGTGCGTGCGAGCCGTCGAGTCGCGTCGTGCAGATTCTATCAACTCGTTTCCGCACCTTTTACATATTTTGCTATCGCTCCGGAAGTATCAGTCTGTATACTTGCTGTACGTGCGTGAAGCAATTAACCCCGACATAATTGATATCACCAATTTAATTAGCGCATTCTTTCATCTTATCGCCCAGTGACTGCACGCACGTCGCCAACTGTTTGTTATTCGAATCCACTGTTTCTTTCAGACTTTCTATTTGACCTTAGCTGTTTTCAATTTTATTTTTTTGATGTAGGAATGTATATCTACTCGGCCTATTGTTTATTGTTAATTTTTTGAGTATCTAATTTAAACGAGTATTTCAAAATATTGATTTTTAGAATGATACTATAATGTATTAAACATTAATCATTTTTCGAGCTGTCTGTTTGACTATTAATTTTTGTTCATTCAAAAAATGTATTTTCATATAACAAGTAATATACTTAATATTAAATTATTTTGCATAGTGCGATCCCTTAAACTTAACGTACTAATTAAACACCAATATTTTTTTTTACTATTCAAGAAACAATATTCTTTCAAATGTTCTATGCCGCGAATTATATTGCTCAGTTTTGAATTAGCTTTCAATTATATAGTGTATGACTTGTTTTGTGTATGTTTTTATACGAATTCCCAAAGTAGTGTTAGTAGTGCAATTCAATATACTCATAAAAAATGGATAAAAACTAAATAGAAACTCCGTAACTTTTCTACTAAGGATAATTTGTCATTCGAAACAGATACGTTTCTACATACGTTTCTTTTCAAGAATATTATCTACAAATAGGTATTTAACTGTCATTTTAAAATCTATTTCGAATTTGACTTTACATATTCAAAGTACCGATTTTGGAGTCGTGCAATTTGATAAACCATAAACATGTTATGAATTCTTCTCATATAAACGTAACCCACGCGCTTCATCCCTTACAAGTGAAGCATAAAGCACTTTCCGATTATGTTTTCTATACTAGATACTTATCACGAAATATGTCAACCGCTATATGTGTCCCCAACAATTTTTTTTTTCCGTTAATAACATTTAATTTAATATATAAAAATGTGTATTTAATTACGAAAAACGTAATATTTTATGACATTAAAGTCTTTCCGAATAGATAATTTTAAAATAATTGAGATTATTTATATGGTGGATCGATTAAGTAAGAATAATTACTCAAACTAATATTTTTTCATTTTAGAGTTTGCATACGCTTCAAAATAATATTTCACAAGTAAAATAAAGTTTGGAACTACGCGGAATATATTTTTCACGATAATTTAGTAAATGCTTCTTAGAAAATAAATAAATGTAGGTAGATATTAAAATAGTTATTCTTTCGTCACGAAACTCAGACAATTCGTGAACGAGAATAATTACCTACCTAAGTTGAAAATTAAATCGATTTCTATACTAGGACCTGAATATTAATTAAAGTATAAGTAAAAAATATGTTTACGTGCAAAGTGCGGAAGCCATTCCCTAGCCCAAGAATATAGAAAATACTTTTCATTCGTGCCGCCATACTGTACGTAGTCGATATTTCGCCGATTCGTGAAAAGGCTGGCCCTGAAGTGATTTGG
Organism: Megastigmus stigmatizans; assembly: GCA_900490015.1. Classification (NCBI taxonomy): domain Eukaryota; kingdom Metazoa; phylum Arthropoda; class Insecta; order Hymenoptera; family Megastigmidae; genus Megastigmus; species Megastigmus stigmatizans. The sequence continues at coordinate 6,842 of UELV01178204.1, read as the reverse complement.
AAAAACGCTGGCTCAGAAAATGGCTAGAAGATGAGAGAATTGTACAGTGGCACAGGAAATGCAAATAAGCTCTTTTTATTTGATCGCTACATGCGTAGGAACGTGCTGGGAATAAGAAATTTGAGGAAAGATACAGAAAAAATTGTATCTCGAATAACGTGTACATTAAAAGCGTCTAAACCACTGTTCCCCATAAGATTTTATATTAAAATTTAATCGTATATTTTTGACCCAGTATTTTATCAATCTGATGCTAAGTTAAATCATTAGCTGACTTTTAATTCTAAAACTGCTAGATTCACCATATATAAACTTCATTCTTTTTTCTTCGATATAATATATTTAATATGATTCTTCTAAGTAATATTTTTTATAATAAATAAAGTTAAAATCCTTTGAAACTTTTTTCGGTACAAGGTCAAATACTTATTATTACATTAAAAATTTAAATGTGCTATTTTAATTCACTTAAACTGTTATTTAATACCGTGAATTTAGTACAATTATTTGCAAGAGTATAAGTATCATTAATATCTTATAGATATAGGAGAAACAAAATAATAGTCTTTCAGTCATTACTGCGCTCGACGGATTCATTATACAAGTCTCGAGTACACAGCTCGTACTGATATTATCGTACCAAAAAGTAGAATGTTGATGACTGCCTCTCTTTGCGTCGAAGATTCTAACTTTATTTTTGAAATATTATTCTTACTGGAATAGTTTTTAGAATTTATACTTATAAATTAGAGTTTGCACTTTTTGGTTCTATTTCTCGTTAATATTTTAAAATACTTATTGCTTTTCTAAAAAAATAAAACATTAATTGATGTTATTATTGAAAACTGTAGCGAAATTCCAAAAAAATCAGTATTTTGCTGTTGTACAAGATCTAACTATATGGATTTATTGAGAAAATCGCGTGAAAAGTGTAATATTTTAGTATAAGTATATAGACTATGTAGAATTGAATATTGAGTATTACATATATATCGTTAGGAAATGTAAATTACCAACTGCAGACACCAAGAATAGTCAGTTTGGCAATAGCTATGAATAAAAGTTAGGCAGCAAAAACGAAGGCATTGAGAGCACAACCGAAGTGACCAATAATAATTGAAGTATCTAATTAATTAGTAATATCGCAGAATCGACTGGTAGACTTGGACGAGTTTCGCGCGATCTGGCAAAATTAATTAAAAGTACAACTGCTGGCAAGGAAAATAAGCAAATTGATGCTTTGACGAACTCAACTCAACCGCCTATCGAGCTAATTACCTTTTCTCCTGCCCCCCTCCACCTCCCCCCCCCCACCTTCTTTCCCTATCTACTCGGCACATGGTACCACAAGCCAGTACCATTTTCGTTAGACAATAATTTGAGCGTTTGTAGCGGCTGCCCTGATCAGCTGCAAAAATATTTTCTGTGTCAGATTTATCTATTTTTCATGCTACAGATTTAATTATGCTTTGCCGAATCAATAGTCGGTAATAAAAAATATTTTACTCCATGAACCTGAATATGTGAAATTTTCTCTTATCGTCGACGTATACTTGATATTTTTACATTTAAATATGTGAATCCTACTTTCATATTATATACACTTTTAAAATTCTCACTTCTTTGATGTGTAAACTATTTTTTCACAAATTAATATATATGACATTTTTCCTTATTTCATTTTTATAATAGATAGACATTAGGATTGTGTGCCAGCAAAATTAATTAAATTGATTAATAAGAATTCATTTTCTCTTCATCTTCTGTTGTCATTGATTTAATTTTGTGAAAGAGCTGAAAATGCTAAAGACACAAATAAAAATAGAAAAATTGCCAAAGATAACTTTCTCTCTTTTTCTCAATATTGTCACTTGTTAAAAAGAGCACTTTAACGGGATGCCGGAGTCGCCTGTTTTATCGAGATTAAATTTTTCAAACTTTCTAATTTAATAATTCAACCGATTGAAACTTTAGGAAATTATAGAAAGGTCAAAAATAAAATGCGCTCAACTCAGGAATTTCCAAAAAATAAGATAATAGAGAAGAAAATATAAAATTTTTACTGATTTTAATTTAATCCAAGAGATAGCGTGATTCTCACCTCGCAATTTTCGAATCAATGTTTCGAATTACGAAAAATATTGCATTTACGTAATTCATCGCTAATATCTGGTCTGAACGCTTTTCATTTGTACAGGTCATTTTATTATCTCCTAAAGTTTCAAGTTAATTGGTTAATAGAGAAAAGTTTGAAAAGCCGTGTGTGGGAATTTCAATTTTGTAAGGGTGGGAAATTTAAATTGTTAGTAACTCCGACATCCCCTTAACGGCTGAAATTTAACAATAACCGACTCTTGTACTGTTATAGTCGGTTAAGGTTAAATCACACGTATAATCTGCACCGAAAGTTAGTCTTTTACATAATCTGCAATAACTAATTAATGAGGCATTTTTATAGTGTACAGCTTAGTGGGACTATAAAACACCTTTAAGGGAACGACATAAGCCTTATAAAACTTTCATTGCAGCAACAGAATATTAATACGACCTCGTTTTACAAATATAAATTTTTCTGAATTGTATACGATCATTAGATAACATTCGTTAACACTTTTTTATTTTGCATACAATTTAACTTTTACAAAGTTTCGATTGTTTGTTTAAGTATTTCGCATCAATTCACTAAAAGAAAACAGGAAACATCGCATTTCATCGTGAATTATAGGCGATTTTATAGAAAAAAATAAGTTTTGAAACAGACTGTACTTGTATAAAATTTGTATAATATCGATAATAATTCCCCGTCAAGAGTATTTCTTCACATTTCTTGTTAATGAATTGATCCCAAACACATTAGCAAATAATTTAAGCTTTTAAACAGTTAAAAAGTGTTTACTAAATTTATGATGCACACAGAGCGCAGCAAAATTTCTAATTCTAAAACCTAGATAAATTTATTTGATTTTGCTATAATTAAAGCTTTACAAGGTTTATATCGTTTACTTAAGCATATTTTACATCCCCACTCAGCTAAAATTTAAAGAAACACCTTACATGATTCAATCTTAAAGGCTAGATGAATTTTCCGCTGAATAGTTTCAGTCTATTTATAACAAAGGTTTTCTCACCACCGAATACACGCGAAGCACGGTTGTGTGCGTGTAGGGAAAAAATAATAGCAGGAGCCAGTTTTAAAAGGGGCATATTCGAGCAAAGGGGAACTAAAGGAGATGGTCTTTCTCCCTACATTGGCGGGTATCGATTTCAGCCAGGCAATCCATACAGTCGCTGCTGCCGCCACTTCCACCGCCTCCGACAACAATTTCCGAGCACACACGGAGCGCCGACTTGTCTCTACCCTTGGCTATATATACGGAGGGAAACGTCTCGGCTCCAGATTTTCTCTCCCTCGCGCGGCTACTATACCCTCGTTCTTATTATTGCTCGAGTTTTAAGGACTTTGAAGGGGAGAGAGCGCAGATAGTACAATCTCAAATGAGAGTTTGAAGGAAATCTAGAATCCGCATCGTTGCTCATTTAATTGTTGATTTTGTATTAAGCTATTTGAAATGTCGTTCATCCGCCGTCCCCCCAATTCCCACCCTCGATGTCAGCAGCAAGGAATTCCAGTCCTGACTGTACTTATATACACGCGAACGGATCAAACAGCTTTAGCTAATACTTACTCTCCTCCTCGACATTACGACTCGATCTTTGCTTTTATCCCCCTCTGCACCGTTTTTTGCTTTTATCTAACGCGCGAGAAAAACTATACCTATTATCCTGCGTGTGTGTGAGGATCTGTAAGAGTATATATAATATGTGCAGGGTGTGTGACGCACAAACTCGAGATCCTGATGAATGAACAGCTCAATTTTATCTTATTATATTTCTTGTGCGGCTTGCTTTGCGAGTAACCGTTTTCCAGACTTAGGTCCTTTTATAATATCTATGTTGTTTGTCATAGGTGTTGCTTTAGAGTGGATTTTTTCTATCTGAAGCAGGATCGTGGTCGTTGCTCTGTGTCTGATCTCTTTGCCGCGCGTTATTGTATTTGATATTTTACGGTTGTGCTGAAGCTCCGCTAATGCGATTTCCTACGTGCCTATAAGTGTTTTGGAGTGATTCGATAGACGATGGGATTCTGGCGCGGATACCGGAAAGCGATTAGTTCGCAGCATGTTGTGGACGTTATTGCTGTTATATCGTTTTAGTAAGTAATGTGGTCTACTTTACATGGAATTTCGAGGGCATTATTGTCGTGAATGCGGCGAAAGTGTTTGAATTAAATGAATTTTTCATCATATTTTACGCAGTTTCTATTTCTGAGATCATCATAAATAAATATTAGTTGCTTCAGCTATGGAAACTTTAATTTACAAATTTTGTCTTAAATCATTCCAAAATTATTGATTCTACAATATGTATTCTATAATATGTGCTTGAAATCATATTACGATGTATATTAATTATTCAATTCCTTTATCATCGACATCATTACTTTATTCTGTACTTTGGAGAAAGGATTCTGTGGGATAAAAATAATGCCGTATTACAAACTGCTTTTAAATCACATTAGCATTGATTGAACCAAATACTCGAAATACCTACAATCGCAAATCGGGTACGAAAACCTATTCTATTGAGATCAACGATTGAAATCCTTTCTTTAAGGACTATTATGATTTCCCCGTATTAATTGTCTTACCTTTTTTCCTCTTCTACCATTCCAGACAAAATAACAAGAGGATAGAATGTAAACAAAATAGAAGTAGAAGAAGAGGGAAGAGCTTAGAGGTATTTTTGCACACCAGTTTTTGCCCTCGAGAAGATTGAATCACTTGTCTGTGCAATAATAATGGAGGGGAGGGAATCGTTTTTGCTCCTGTCCCCAGACAAAGTCATGTACTTGAGAAATCTCGAGAAGGATGGAAAAATAGTAAAAGTGCCGATGGAGTGAGAGTGGCAATTGAGATGAAGCGAAAAGGAGATAACGGAATTAAGCAATACGGTGATGGAGAGCAATGGAATCAGCGTATTTATAGCACAGAAATACTTTTACATTTATATTGCTGCTGAATCATTACTGATTACAAACTGTATAGCATATTGCCGAAATTAAAATTTTCTAAACTTCTTTCATTTACTGTACTGTTCTTAGATAGGTAGATTCTCTCGGATGATCGAAGAATCTACCTATCTAAGAACAGTACAGACATGAAAATTTGTCTGATCAAAATTGACCCTTTCTACTCCAATAATTAATACGTTTCATCTTCGATCATTTTGATTTCTCGGTCATAATTAACTATATAGATCTAAAAAAATAGTAGTTTGCACATTTGAGCAACCTGCGAAGATGGGTATTATTTTGCTCACTAAAAAATTAATGCATACACAAGGAGGATTAAAAAATAAGAATTGTTTCTAATACTCTACTCCTCGACATTATACGACTTGCCTCATCCCTTTTTCCTCCTCACTCTATATAGTTTTCATACTTTTTCTTATTACTTTTATGCCTTTTGCTCATTTGTTTTGTTAACATGATTTAAATACGATAGCTAGACCCTCTTCCCCTTTTCTCGTCCTATCCTCTTTAATCTCTTGTATCTAACTTGCATTTTCAATTGATCAGAAAAATGGAATACCAAATCGTTACATCTTTGTTTTGCACGGAATACTTTATTATTCCAAATAATAGATTTAATTATATTAAGATTAGATAAAGTTATCAATGAAAGAGAAAAATAGAAACGCAATTATTTAGACAGAAAGAGAATAAAAGGTATGATCAAAAAGTTTCAATGAAAATAACCTGCGCGAAAAATGAGTAGGAGCGAAAGAAAAGATGCAAAATATCCAATGAAATTAAGGTCCACTCGAAAAATTCTATTGTATATTAGCGAGGACGGCACGGGCAGGAAGGATAAAAAATATTCGTTTTCGTATGGTACGAGTCAGTACCATCGATTTTCAGTTTCTTTTCCATGCCTTGTGAGTTTTGGCTCTTACATAAGCTGCTGCTGCTTCTTGGACTGTAATTCTGTTTCGTAATTTTGAAAATTCCTAATGGTTAAGCTCGTTATTCTTTCAACTATTCTTTTGCTGCACTTGAAAGTGAACCATACTTGTGAAATATTATTTGCAATAAGACTTAAATTAAAGCACATTCTTTTTATTTTCTTCTGCGAGATGAGTTATGAGCTATAACGACAGTAGTAGTACACAATTTGGAAAATTCTAGTGTTAGACTAGTCTTTTGAAATTTTTCAGAGTTTTCATGAAATCATTTATAAATGTCATACAGAAAGTATATTTGAAAACCTAAAATTCTAATTCTACCGATAGAGTTATCACACAAATTTAATTTTACTGCCGCGGACACCTAACTTATGTAAAAGCTACAGCAAGTTTTCTATTTCATCTTTTCCTCCTGGCATTTACATTTTCAGTTCTCCATTAAAGAGTGGAATAAAAAAAAAGAAAGAAAATGCGCGTATAAAGTACCGTGGAGGAAAATATTATTTTTCCGAGCAATTACCAGCGTAAGAAGCAAAGAAAGAAACGGCGAACCTTACCTATACTTTCGAACTCGACGATAAAAAACAAAACGAAAATCAGACGAAGAGCAAGAATTGCGGGCAAGAAAAATACTAAGTCTTCTCTTTGATATCACGTGATTTAATTCTCATTTCTTTATTCTAATACCACGACTTTGGCTTTTCGCATTAATTCTTTTTTGTAGAAAATAATTAAGGATGTTTCGAGTAAAAAGGCAAAATGATATCATAAACAAGAAGAAATCTGTCAGTTAATTTTACACGTATAGTCTAACTTAC
>UELV01178203.1:0-20207 GCA_900490015.1 Megastigmus stigmatizans | reverse complement strand
CTTTAACATTGAGCACATAGGAAAATCTTAGTAATTTTGAATTGCTGATTATTTTTGAGTGTAAAATGTCTAGTACCGCGGCAAATCCTAAACGTATTCGCATTAGGAAGTGTTCAGTGCTGAATTGCACTAGTAACAGTCTCGACAAAACGAATATTTCTTATCTAATCTCACCACTGATGTCATGGGGCTTTTCTTTTGGTTTGCGAGTTTGTATACATTGCGATCGAATTGTGAGGTTACTTTCACTATTATTGATTTTTCCACACTTAACAATGAATCCCGCATGAAAAGCTCGCTCTAATTCGATAAAGTTTCTTTGGGAAGGATTACTACCAACATATTCACAAATATTTTGTATTTCTATTATCATTTTGGATTAGATAACGCAAAATCTCCTATCTACTCAATGTTGAAGTGTACACTAGCGTCAGCCATGTTGGACTTGCTCCCCCCACCATACCACCCATGTTCAATCCCAATACCCTCTAATTCAGTGAGAAAGAAGATAATGATGGGAGAGGGAGAAGGTGCGGAGGAGGAAACACCTAATATACATGTATATAGTACCCAAACGCGCAAGACTGAAGGAGGACAGAGAAAGAAAGAATAAGGTCTGAGTGCGCGTGCGCTGTTCCTGTGTGTTCCTGCGCATAGATGGCGTTGCCATCGGTCCCAGTCACCGGTATCGGGCCGATCGGTCGACTTTTAAAGCGTGCCCCGCTTTCCTCGCCAATCAACTCCTTCTCTAGGACTTTTTTGCGCCTTGAAGGAGACAGGCAACAGAGGGCTTACGTGATATTTCTCGCCTTCCCATCACCTGCAAGGTGTGCGTGTCTCTCTGCGTGGTAATATTTATTATAAACCAATCGATCCTCCACGATCGATACTCGATGCCACATATCGATCGATTTAAAGGTGGGAGAGAAAGGGCCGAGGGAGTGTGAGCGATAGAACCGGCATAGAGGGAGAGAGAGTGAGGACGCTCTCGTCGACTCTGTTTATATGCAGCGTGCGCCCATAGTCATGTTCATTTAAACTAGCTTTGTCGTTGCAGCAACACCTATAGGTACCTGAGGGCAACAAGAGAGAGAGGGAACGGACGGATTTCTGCGCGGGATCCACTGTATTGTTTACTGGCGCGCGTGCGAGGCAGTGTACAGCAACAGCACACGGAAAGAGGTACGGACTAGAAAGAAGGACGTTTGCAGTATATTTGGTTATACGCACGCACGAGGGGAATAAAAACATTGGTGCAGCAAAAGGCGAGAGAGCTGAGTGCTAACTTTCCCTGCAGTTTCTGCACACATTGGCTCTACTCGAAACTCTCGACATAACTCCAGTGTTGCGGTGAGTAAGCAAAAATTTTACGACCAACTGTGAGAGAGAGGAAAAAACGCGCGCGCGAAATTCTTCAGCCACTGTTTCCTCATTTTATGAGCTTCATTACCTTGGGCATCTTCCTATTCCTTTTATATATTTGCCTCTGTTTCTCTCTCCCTCTTTCTCTCTCTGTATCTCCTTTTCCCTCTCTGTACACTGCCTTTATACTTTCGAGCGGGATCTCTCGACTGCACCTTCTCCATGCCCGCTGTTTGGTTATTATGCGAGAGGGTTAGGTTTCAACAAAGTTTATAAACAATTTCATTTCTAGAGAACGCGCGATAAATATGGCTAGTGCATTTCTCCACGATAAATGTCGGCTAATGTGTTAAAGTGTAAAAGGGTCGTTTCTCTCTTTGCTCTGCGCTTATTGAAGAGAGAGGGAGTGAGAGAAAACGGGGAACGCTAGAAAGAGAAAGACGGAAAGAAGCAGCAGCAGCGCGAACAACGTTACGTCACGCGCCAGCGAGCGAACGAGGTGTACACGGTGAAACGGCGACGAGACGTGGAAAAGTTAACGGGGGAGAGAAAGATAGAGACAGAAAAAGCGAGTGAGTTCATGTGCACTTTTCTATCGAGGTAAATGCCTTTTCACGGATGTGTTTCCCCTTAACATTGAAAATTGGGGTGTTCTTGTGAATGTAGGCGCGTTCTCTGATACTTTTCCGCGCTTCCGGGATTATGTTCATTGCAGGAAGATTTTGTGACTGTCTGTCTGCAATTTCATGTTGCTGTGCACACCTTTTCATTTAAATTGTCTATGATTGCTTTCCATTTGTAAGTCTCATTGATGTTCCTTTGCTGTTGAGTGATTATGTTAAAATTGTTCACTCAGCAAATGAGCAAAGTACTTGTTCATTGAGATAGGATTGCAGATAGAGCTTCAATATACCTTGGTTAAATGGTTCATTATAATTATTTTGATTTCTTTTGATTATTGCAGATCGTCCACATCGCATCATAGACTTATCACTAGAAGAAACTGACCATAGCAATAGTCCGCTGGACTTTATTACCTTAATTTAACTGTGGATTTAGGCAATCTATAGGCACTGAGCTTAGCGAATCTTGCAGGCTACAGTAACTTGAGTATCGGAGTAATTCCGTTAACTGCAGTCAAAGAGGAATAAACACCTCAATTATAGATATTGCGTTTGGTGAGTCCTTGAAAAAGTCGTCAAAATTCCGGTCCCCACAAGGAAACCAGAAGGCCCCCATCAAACCGGCGGGAGTAATCCACCGACTTCTGGTGACGAGAGCTTGTACGACAACAAAATGAATAATAAAAAGAGGACTCGATCAAACCCCACTAGGTATGCATTCCGCTGATATTCTGAAAATCATTTTTAATACTAGTAAGCTGCAACAGAACTTTTGGTGCTGACTACTATTAAAATAATTAATTCAAACTAAATAAAGTAGATAAAAATTAGTTTTGAATGCATAATAAATGAATTCAACTTCAAATATTTGAATGGTTCTAGTAGTCATGAATTTGATATTATTTTATTGATTAAATAAAAGTTATGAGGTTAGTTTAATGATAAAAGGCTTATGCATTACAATGGAATAAAAATTATCTGGAAACTAAATTTGACAATACTAAACATTTATAAATATTTTCAAAATAATTATTATTTTAGATCTCCGCGGGCTCGGGGTCCGCATGAACGCAACGTAGTTGCTGATGGAGTTTACAATAATGCTCACTTTATGCACGCGATCACAAGTCATGTAGGCAACACTGTACAGGTAAGAAACAAACATTCAAAGTGCATCATGTATTCTATGTTTACAAATTTTTATGAATTCAATTATATTTTACAGATTCAAACACAGAATGGATCAATATATGAAGGTGTGTTTCGTACATTTTCTAGTCAATTTGAGGTAGTTTTGGAAATGGCCCATCGTGTTGAAAGTTCTGGCAAGATAAGTGTAGAAAGTGTCGTAGAAAAACTAATTTTCAAATCACAAGATATTATTACACTGTCGGCAAGAGACGTGGATCTGGACTATGCAACCAGAGATACATTCCAGACAGACACAGCTATTAGTAAATTTAATGGTCTAATTAAAGGAGAAAAGAAACTTGAGCTTTGGGATGACACCAGTACAACGAATGGAGCTAATTTGGAACTAGATCGTACTGCTGTAAGTATGAAAAATAAATATGAAAAAAGTCAGATTCAATAATTAACATAAATTGATTGTCTAATATCTTTATTGTCATGATTTTCCACAGAATGGTTGGGACGTTATCGAAATGTTCCATAAAAATGAAAAGTCGTTTGGTATTCAAACTACATTTGAACCAAATTTGAGTCAATACACTGTACCACTACAGCGTAAAGATACAAAGGATTACAAAGAACAAGAGAAGAAAGCAGCAGAAATTGCTAGCGAAATAGAGGCTCAACCTGACCATAGAGCTCGACTGGAGCTTGAGAATGGAGATGAAGAAGATAGATATGCTGCTGTCGCTCGTACTGATTCGAATTATGTAATAAAATATTTACACTTATTTATATGGGATGTTAAAATGAAACTTTAAAATTTTATTGATTATTTTCCAATTATGTAACTAATACAGTCAAAATCGAAATAATGAAAAATTTAAGAATTAATGAACTTTAATCGGTAAAATTTCAAGTTGTGTATCCCGAATGAATACCTAATCTTTTAAAAATACTACAATAACATTTTCTTCTCTTTGGTATTTCAGACTCGGCCCAACAATAATGAGGGTAAATATGTCCCGCCCGCAAAGAGGAAAAACGGCAGTACTGGCAAGCTAATGCGTACGACGCCCCCACCTCAGTCCCCAGGTCCCGCAACTGGCAAAAATGCCTTCAATCAACCTCCGCCTACCGCTAATGCCAGCGTAAACGTTCCCCCAACGAGCAACATTCCAGTGAGCATGCCGTCGCATTCGTCTGTAGTGCAACACCCAGTGCCCATGAATATGGGTGGTATACCAAGTGGCATGCCCAGCGGTGTCGGTGTCACGTACAATCCTCCGCCTTTTGTTCCACCACCGACCTCGCAACCTCCTCCGAGTGTATCTGTTCCTGGTAAGTCTTATTTTCTATCATTTTATGATCTAAATTACATTGTTAATTCTCTTGATTAAAGATAAAGTAAATGTATATATGCCTTATTTACAATATAGTATATATGCCAAAGAATTAATATTATGTATTTAGATTTCAAAAGTACAATTCATTAATTTAAATTAACCTGATTGAATAGGAGCTAATTTATCATTGTATAAAACATCTTTATCTTTTCATTATCTTTTAGTTATCTTTCAATGAATCAATTGATAACATTACTAGTAATTTGAGGGATCAGTTTGCTTTCTTACTGCTCTGATGTGGCGGGAATTGAATAAAAATTTCACTTATAAAGATACATTAACACCGATTAAAGTGTATTGAATAATTAAATGACTAATATTTTTATACAATTTTTTACTTGATAAAATTGTACTTATATCAAGTTTTATGAAAGTACTAAACTACGAATCAGCTTCATTCTGCATTTTTTATGAGTAGTAATTTTTAAAACTTCAGTTCTGTTTTGTTATTTTTTGAGTACTATGAAGTAGTCTTAATAGTGAACAAAAGCATTGAACTGGAAAATTAGAAGAGGATTTTGAAGAACAGTAAAAAAATATTTTACTTTTGTCCTATTTACAGTAATGCAGCAGGGACAGCCACCATCTCAGGTGACCCCTAATCTTCCCCAGGTGCCCTTCTCAACTCAGCAGCAACAACCATCGATGAATAAAATGAGTTTAGATAAACGCGAGCGTCCAGGTAGACAACAGGCTTACCAATCTGATAAGGCGCCACCTGCGCCATTCCCTGGTGCTCACGTAGTGCCCCAGCATCCACAACAACCAGCACAACCACAACCACCTCCACACGTTCCTATGCAACAGCAGCAACAACAACAACAACAGAATTCTGTAGAGGGACCTGCTCCACAAATAATGCCTCCAAAAGAGCAACAGCATAGAAAAATACCCACACCAAGGGCCAGAGAGGAACAGCATTCAGAATTAAGACAGTTTGCCACAGAGTTCAAATTGGCAGAACCACAAGGAAATCAAGAGCAACAGCAACAACAGCAGCAACAGCAACAGCAGACACTTGGAAGAAAGCCACATCCACAAGAGGCACATATGACCCAAGTTCCACCCATGGTAAGACAATTATGAATTGAAAGCAAAAAGATAAGTTCTATTATAACATATAATGTTTGTAAATAAAACAAATATATTTTCTCCAAATCTAATTATTATTTAATAATTCTTAATTTTAAGCAATAACGTTACGAGCTCATTTTACATTTAATATGCTTTAAATGCATAACTATGTATCTAAAATTGCAAATGTTTTTTCGTCTAACTTTCTAAGGACTTATCTTTTTGCACTAATTCAACAAACAATCTTTTAAAATATTTTTTTATGAAGTTTTTTTTTTCTTTTTTTTCGATGTCATTTTTAGTTACCAGAAGATACTCATCAGACACTGAAAAAAAAAAAATACTATTAAATAATCATAATGTAGATTCACTAAAAAGAAAAATTTCAAAATAATTAGCTTTTTAACAGAAATGAAAATTAATAAGCTCAAAAAAAAATCAAGACGAATTAATCAATCAGTGCATCTCAAAGAAAATCAACTCAAATGCTACAATGAACGAATTTATAAAAGAAAAAAAATATAACGGTTTTCTTGAATAATCTTAATATAGATTCTCTAGAAAGAAAATTCTGAAAAATTAATATTTCAATACAAAGTAGTTCAAATAATATATTCAAAAAACTTCCGACGAGTTAACTAATTTTATGTTGTATTTTCGTAATGTATAGCTAACTATTTTTGTATTGTATAATTCATATTGTAATGTATTTAAATTTTTAACTTTTTATTCAGACGAGGATGAAAGACTGTTAGCAAAATATTGCTTTAAGTAGTTCAATTTGAAAGATATGAAACGCTTTAAAAAGCATGTGATGTTCCGTGATCAAAGAAAATTTTATATAAGAAAATAATTTAAATTTTTTATTGCTGTGATTGAATAAACCCTAAGAGTCGATAGCATTGAATGCGATCCTAAGATATTAATGTAAGCATATTTATAAAAATAAACATATTCTTGAATTCTTTTTGTTTTTTTTTTTTTTTTTTTTTTTGTTTTTTATGTATATGTTTGTGAATTGTCCAATTTTCTCCTTTGTAGATAAATATCTCTGTAAAGATGATTATAAAGTAAAATTAAGCATTCACTCTTAAATGATCATGTGAAATTGAAATACTTTATATCATACCAAAATTGGATAATTAAAGAGTCACACTGCTAATAAATTGACAGTATCAACTGGTTAATGTACTAATCAAATGGTAATGTTTTATGACTATAACACAAACAATATACTTACAAATATTTGACATTGTGGATTATATTGTTCACAATATTATTCAATTGTTTCAATTATGTAGTTTTTATGCATGTCTCCTAGATAGAGATAATAGAGGAAATTCGACAGTAGTCAAAGTTTCTATATTTTTTGTGAAAATAGATCCTGTACGATCCTGTGGATTGAATCGTGAATCCATACAATAATATTAAGTAATCTGCTCTTCAACTAAATATTAATAATATAAAATAAGGAAAGAATTTATCAATCATTATACAGCAAAATTTGATAGAATTTTGTACTTATTTTTTCCCTCGGTAAGGTGAACTGTTTAAGATGTATACAGTCAACAAACCTTACGGAATAGAGTAAAATTTATGGTATTTAAGAAAGTTATAAAACAATGAAAGTTGGAAAAATATAAAAAATTAAAATGAAAATGGAAATTGCGTTTCGCCCTGGGCTACCTACTGGGCTAGTCAGTAAGATAACAGGCAGATGCATAAAGTATTAATAATACTTATCAATTTTTAAACAGCATTTAAATTAAATTCAAAATATAACCTTAACCAGAAGTAAATACAATTTATAATATACAAAGTAGGCTAAACATTTAATTTTAAAACATAAATCTTGTCAAATAAAACTTTTAATTTTATCGTTTAAAATACTGTTCTTCTACCAGGGACCACAGCATCATCAACAGCAGCATTCGCACAATTCACCACCACAGGTTCAACAGCAATCTCCACCACAGCAGCAGCAGCAGCAGCAGCAATCTCATCAACCACCTATACAGGAAGAACTGGTGGTTACAAATAAGCCTTCATCAGGACCAATTCCTGTTCAAGCTACTACCCCACCACAACAGCAGCAACAACCTCTACCACCTCCACAACAACCTCAGCAACAATCTCCACCTTCCCAAGCACCACAGTCTCAGTCGCAACCACCACAGCCAACTCCTCCTGCACAACAAATACAACAGGATCCAACTCTGGATAAGATTACTACTTCCTTTAAAAAGTCCACATTGAATCCTAATGCCAAGGAATTCAATCCAAATGCTAAAGCATTTACTCCGGTAAGTATTTTATTGAAATTTATAATTTAGAAACTCAAGTTCTCATTCAGCTCAACTCATTCAGTACTTAATGTTTTACAAAAGCTTTAAGCTCTCATTATAGTTGTAAATTTCAAATCTTTTATTTTTTAACATTTTCAAACCCAGTTTTTTGTTTAAAATAACATACGAACCATATATATCATGATTCGATAGAAAGTCGATATATATTTATGGCATATTTTATATTTCAATATTATGTGTTCTATTGTTCAGCGTTCTCCGAGTACACCTACTCCAAGTAGACCACACACACCCCAAACTCCACAATACGCAGCGGCAACGATGTCATCCGCTGTTGTGGTACCTGCATTTTTAATGCCGAGTCAACCTCCTACTGCATTTGCACAACCGCCCTCCCAACCGGTTGCGAGGTTCCGGAAGGGTCAGTATCTAGGTATTACAAAAAAACGATTTTTATTCACTTATTTTAGTTTTTAAGTTAGTACAATAAGTTAATGTGTATATCAAATTTTTATTCATTTGATGGAACAAAAAATGACAAAATTAAATAGATTATAGTAATTTAATAAAAAATAGTATTGAGCTGTTTAGTACATCAAGCGTTGAAAATTCTATCTCTTGATTCTATTTAAAAGATCTTTTAGTTTTTTTTTTTTAAGTTTTAATTAATATAACAATGAATCGGCATGAGTTAAAGAAAAAAAAAAGAGAGAAATGTGATGGTGTAAAGGTATAAAAAATATGTACTCTTAAGGATTTATAAACGATAAAATAAGGGTTCTCTGTTTCAGTACCAATGATGCAGCATCGTGGCCCAGACGTAGCATCTCAGATGCAAGTAGCTGCCGCAACGGGCCAACCGCTGCTGGCCCCAGCGCCTCTCCACCCGCCCTTCCAGCTGCCTTATTCGGGTCAGCCTACTTATGGTGCCCAAATGGTTAGAATGGTGCCGGCACCACCGCCGCCACCTCATATGACGGCGAATCCATATCATCATCATCATGAGTCACCAGGACCACAAGCCCCGGGTATTCAGTATATGAATCCTCATGCGCATCCGCATGCACACGTTGGTCAGCAACAACCGAGTCAGACACCATCGCCGGCGAATCCTAATCCACCACATACACCAGGCGCTTACAACCCCCAAGGTGAGATTATGTTTCATAAACATTTTTTTATTTTCTACGGAAACAGATAATCTTTCTGGGACTTAATTCTTAGAGCTGACTGTAACTTTATGAAATGACCAACATTGGGCTGATACATTAAATTAAACGTTTTAAAAAATATGCGCATCCTAATAAGACGTATATACATTAAATCAAATCAAAATCTTTTTATAAAGTGTCAATCATACTCAACTTGTTCAAAAGAGAAATACCATAATTATTTTATAATATTTACGATTCTATACTTTTGTTTATATAGGTGTACAGTTATCAACCAGCTCTGCACCGACGCAAATCAATGAAATTTACTATTATACAAAGAGTATGTACTGATATTTAAAAAATATGACAAATAACTGATTTTTTTTTATTTATTATAATAGATGAATATTGATATATCTACTATTTATTTTATTTTTTAAGTATAGAAAACTTTCACGTGTTGCCCATATCTGGAATTTCTACGAATATGTTGTACTTTTTTATTAAATCGGTTTTCTGAAATTAAATGATTTGCAATAATATTTGTCATGGAACTTTGTTTACTATTAAAGGAAATCATGTATTTATAGTTATACAAAGAATTCTTTCATCAACACTTAATAATTGTATACTTATACAACAAGTTATAATTATTAATATGAGAAAGTGAATATTTTCCAAATATCGTAAGTTCATTAATAAATTAAATCAATTAAAAGAATCCCCTCTAACAATTGCAGTAAAGCAAATAATTTACGATTATTCAATATTCATTATTGTTCTATTTCTTATTCCTTAATAGATTCTGTTACTACAAAATAAACTATTTTTAAATACAACATAGGTATTTCCTAGAAAAATCAAGAAAATGTATTATAATCCAGAAACGACTTATAATATATTTTTATATGAACAAATATTTAAGTCAAGGGTTGAAGTATAGTTTTTGTGGTTTATTTGTTGGGTTAAATAATTCATGAAAAGTAAAGTTAAATATACTAATAATATCAACTTATATTTTAATTAAATATTCTTGGGGTGCATTTTGATCTATAAATTTATCTATAAATTTATTTGAAATATAAATTGAGCTATAAATTTATTTGAAATATAAATTGACCTATAAATTTAGTACTCACTGACGAAATCATATGGTAATAATTTAGATTAGTTTTTTTAATCAACTGAATAAGTAATCAAAGAAAAGAAAATTAATAATTTGATACAATTTAGTCATAATATTATTTGAAAAACACAGGATATGAGAGTCCTGATAAGTCCTAATTTACAAAAAATCGTTTGACTATTTTCGTAGAAAATAAACACTAATCTTTTTAAAGTTTTTCAAATTTTTGTTATTAATTCTTAGAAGAATAAATATATATCGTTCCTTGAACTGTTTGTTGTTTAAAAAACACACGTCTGTACAATTTATTATTCATAGTGTTTAGGTGAATGATATTTCATTTAGATAGTTAGATTTTTTAACAATTACCTAATAAGCTTGCAATTTTTTTATCGTAAATTCAAATTATTTACTCAAATAACTAAAAAATATTGAAAATTTTATTCTGTGTTCTCGGTTTACTATGTGGAACGAAAACAAATCTTTCTAAATTAATAAAATTTGTAAAACACGGTTCTACTTTGTGTAGAATATTATGGAAAAATATATTATAAAGTTTATAGATTTACTGTGATAGATAGTATTCTGCTTGAGTGACCGCGAAAGTTATATAATTTAACAAATAATTATTAAAAGTTTAATTAATACCCCTACAGTCATTAAAACATTTACAATCGCATATAGTTTTAAATCAATATTTCAACAGTAATTATCATTTGTTATTATACCAAGAACCCAGGCACAATCTTTCAACCGCATTTTTTTATCAACGAGTACATAGAAATTTATTAATTCTTGAAAACAGTAGTCGCGCAGTCGTATAGACCGCTGAAATAGTTAAGAAAATCGCCTACATCCCCGCAACTATTGCATTGCATTAAATAATAACTTATTAAGCTATCATATTCGGGTTTTTTCTTCACGAATTAACATTCGAATTTTATGTTAACAGGTACGCCTCAACCTTCATACCCACAGCCACCGCCACAGAGCCACGCACCGACGGGCTACCCCATAATGTGCCCAATTATTCCACCGCACATACCCATACCGCCCCAGCACATGCAGTACATACCGTCTCAGCCACCACCCGGCCAACAGACCATACCCGTCATCTTGCCGCACAATCAGTAGTCCCGCGCCTTCCCGGGCAGACAGCAGCAGCACCTGCGAGAGAGCCGACGACAAGGATATCCTTAAGTATTCACATGCGAAGACGAATGTTTATTGTGATATTATTGCGCGGATCTGCTAGTGCCGGGGAGTGCGAGATAAACAAATACAAAACTATGAAATATAAATACAATTTCAACAACAACAGCAACAACAGCAGTAATTAAAAAAGAACAAGAAGCGAAAATTGCGAAGTCACTTTCATCGGTTTTCGGCGATAGCGGTCAAATCGAAAAAAATTACCTGTTACACTTTCGATATCTACGTTTATGTTATTATTTCCTTTTTCTTTGATTTTTTTTTTTTTTTAGCAGACGAGTGAAATAGCGAAGGTTGTTCACTCTTCTTTATTTAGCATATTATACATATCCGTTGTCGGTTGTACTAGTTGTAGGGGTACTCAAAAATATTCCCTATGAAAAAAATTTCGAATTCGTTAATGTTTTTTAAGAGTAGTCAAAAAATTATAGCTAGTGTCGCAGCCAAGAAAATGAAACAAAGAAAAAAGGAAGAAAGTGTCAATTGACTCTTGAAAGTGGCTTTAATTGCGACTAAATAATGCAATTGTTAAGAAGAAAATCGCTCGAAGCTCCGCAACTGACAGGCACAGATTGCGTGTAGCTGCATCGAGTGGAGCTCGAAGTAGAGAAAACAGTTTTCTCATTTTTTAGAATCGAGTGAGAGAGGAAAGAGAGAGAAGAAGGGATGAAAAAAGAGATAATGCTCCTCGATATACACAATAGGGCTCCGCAAATATATGGTAAAAAGGAAGCAGAGCCTTAAAAGGTGGGAAATTGGTCGAACGATATGTATGTTACAAGCCCTGACCTCCACTTTAGGAAAATTGCGCATACCAAAGTTAGGAAAGGGCAAGTCGTTTGTAGAAAAAAGAACGTCGAACGCCGAAATCGACGTTTTGTCATTTCAAAGATGTGGTATACTTTAAAAACAAGTAAAAAATGTTTGATCAGAACAAGATTCTAAATGCCTTTTAGAAAGAAGTTATATGATTAAAATTAAAAGTTTTCATATTGAGACGGTGCCAAATGCTTGGTGCATAGGCGGCAAAGTTTTTTTTCGGGAAGGGAGGGTAAATCTTTAAAACAAAATTTGTTTTAATATGAACGACATTTGATGAATATGAAAGAAAAGAAAAAGACGAGGAGACTCTTCTTTTAGTTTCGGAAGAGAAAAAAAGAATTCGAGGAACGTATGCACATCGAAATAAGACAATTATCGAGATGTTAATGTATACGGTGATGGAGCAGAGTGGTGAAAGGGTTCGCCTACTCTATGTTTGTTGATATTGAGTTTTGTTATGAGAAAAAGAAGACATTCGTGACGAAGAAATTCGATGCCTGCATTTTCTATTAAACGCTAAAAAAGAGAACACACATAAGAACGATATCGCTATTTCGAGTTCAGTGCGGAATAACTTCAACGAGATACAAAGCTTGCGCGCAGCTTGTGTCGAAAATGTGTAATTAAGTTATTCTCCGAAGGTAAATGTTGACTTAATGCTTGAAATATGTGATGCTTTTATACCGCGCGAAAAAAAAATACACGATAGAAAGGAAACTTGCAGTTTTTCTAGATCCGAAGGTTCGAATTCTGAATTTTTATAAAAAAAAAAGTCTATCTGGTTCTTTGTTCATAAGGTACAGCAGGATGAACAAAATGATTTATTTATCTCTCATCGAGCCATGCTGTTTCTGTTAGCTTTACAAATAACTGAAAACTGCATTTGTCATTAAATTTTTAACATTAGCTCTTTCGTTTTTTATAAAAATATCAGTCAAGTATTTTGGTGCAAGTATAAAAATTCTATATAAAAATATCTTAAAATAATAAAATATAAGTATCTCGAAAACTTATCTGTTTATGCAACCGAACAATCATGGTTGAAGTGTGCGATATCGATGAAAAAGAAGGGAATAATCTTTTACGGCCTTAGACCTAGTCGTGTACATAGAATGAGTGAGAAAATTGAGAACAGACAGAATATCACACAGCGTGGCATCGTTAAACACAAATTTTATATCAAAGAGATTTAAAAAAACCATCAAATAAATTCATTAAAAACCAATTTTGTATAATATTTTTTATACTCCTACTACCTTACTTTTATTTTTAAAAGATAATAAAATATCTTTGCAGAGTTAGAAGTATAAGAAAAATATTTTGGTAATTCTTGAAAATAATTCAAACTTTTAAAACTATTTCATTACATACTTGTATGTAATATTTCTGCATATTTACCAAAAACCTAGAACAAATAATTTCTCTTAAACCATATCTAAGTAGAATATAGATATGAAACGAAATAAATATTTACTTACATGTGATGAATAATATAATTGTATTAGCAAAGGTTTTGTGATTACTATTCTGAGATAATTATTATTTCATCAGCTAATTGACACTTCTTCGTACGTTCCTTTGCTAAATCAATTAATGATCTTTGCCGTAATATATTTTTGTATTCAAGTTGTTTAGAGCGTGTCATACGTCCTGCAAAAGATATTATATTGTATACATATATTGTGGTATACAAACAGACATTGATTGAAAAGAAATTTACCATTGTACGACATAATGCTTGTTGGGTCTAATTCTTGTAACTCTGCAACCATTTCAACCTTTTTGTTGTCATCCAAGTATTTAGAAACTGATGGATAACCAGTCTTAACAGACTTTATAACGTTTTCTGTTTTTTTTACTAATTTTATAGTTTTATGCAAACAACGTTCTAGTTGACTTAAAATTTTGTGATTACTGAAGTGATTTTTAACCTGATAAAATAATACATTCAAGTTTATATTGAGGGACTTCCAAAAATGTTAACACTCTCCTGACTCACCTTACAATTTACAATTTCTGGTTTTCGACGAATATATTTACATCTACGAGTGGTTAATATACTTTTACAACTGTCTAGGAAAATAAAGTATATTAATTAAAAAACCAAACATTTTGAAAGATGATTATTCTTAAATGAGGTTTTACCATCACCATCCGTATTCATATTCATGTGGTTTTTCTGAAATTTCTTGTCACTGTTACTTTTACTTGCTGAACTAAAATTCTTCAAAATAAAATAAATGCCTAAATAAACATCTGATTATAATGAACTTTTTATGTTATTTATAAAATTTTACCATTTGTAGATCATCTGGTTCATTTTCATCTGAGTTATCACAGTTTGAACATTCATTAGAACTAGAAAATCTTCGTATTCTTTGCCTTCCAGATTGCCTGGAACTATATTCAAAAGAATCCTCACTGTTTTCATGACATGAATCGTTTCTGCCATTATCTAAAGTATTTTCTGTTTCATACTGAGAATCTTGATTTTTAATTCTATCTATATCTAATTCCTAAAAATGTATATGAGAAACTTTGTCAAAACTAGAGTCATAAAACTTATTAATTATAGAAACATGATTTATGTTATACCTACATTTTCTATATTTGTAGATATACTGCTAGTATCCTGTGAACTAGTCTGACAAGACTTCTTTGGGTTTAGGTAATAGACTATATAATCTACATCTTCACTACTTAAAGTCTCAAAACTTATAGGAGAAATGGTTTCATTTATATCAGATCTTATTTGAGATGGTTTTGAATTACACATTCCTAGAATTTCATTTTGGGTCACAATATTTAAATCCTGCATAAAAATAGTTTTTTCAATATACTTTGCAGAGGTACATATAATATATAATTTAATTATAAAGCTACCATATATAATATTACCACAGGAACTGCCCTTATTGGGTTTGGTTCATAGTCTTCACTTTGTATTGTCATCAAATGATCTGATACAGTATATGAATTATTTTCTTTGAAATTGTTGGATAATTCATGTTTCTCTGAATCAGAACTTTGCATACAATCAGATTGAAATGGCTACAATATTTAAATAGTTTGTTAAAAAAAATATTTGTATTTATAAAATGAGATAATAATTGTTTAAAAATTATTTTAGCTTTTTCAAACAAATTTTCTACTGATAATGTTTATATATTTATTCTTACTAGATTTACAAATCATAACTATACTTCATAGTCAAATTATCAAAGATTTATTATTTAATAATTAATGGAACCCAATTTATGTTATTTTAAAAAATTGATTAATCCCATACTTGTATATGTATCTGCTATTAAAGTTTCAACAAACAGCATAATCAAAAAAATTATATACTTATATATAAAGCAAAATTAGGACAATTAGATCGAGAAATTCTTAAACTAACTTATTAAAAAAAATTAAGTATTTTTGATTATGCTGTTTGTTGAAACTTTAATAACAAATACATAACCTAACATATATATATGACTAATTTATTTTTAAAATAAACAATTGTGTTGCATTAATTATTAAATATATATATATATTTAATAATTAACTACATACCTTTGAAACTAAGCTTGCATTAATTACTATGTCGTTTGATAATCCACCAGTATCTAGTATAAGTTTTCTTTGTTTCGAAACTTTTTTCGTTCTTCTAGATTTAAATACAGGACTCCTACAGGGAGGCATGAAACGATTTTTCTTCATGCGGTCAGAAAAATTGTGGTCGCCGTTAATGGAAGCAACACTTGTATCATAAGTATCTGGTGTACTCTAATGAATGGTGTACAAGAATGGTAGTACATAAATATTTACTCAAATAAAATTGACAACTCTCTTAGGAAGTTTAACAAACCTTATCATCGCTTTCAGAATTTGAATCCGTTAATTCTAAAGTAATATTTTCTATTTCTTCATCCATTGTTTTATTATATATTTTTATATATACTTTTCTAATTTCACTAAGTTCTATGTATATATCTACTCGTAAATTGGCAGATTCTCTTCCAAATGCGATTAAAAGTTTCTATTTAGATAATTCTTGCGTAACATTTATCGCATTATTTCATAAACCGATAAACCATTACATGCATGGTTTACGAGACCAAACAAAAAAAATTATTTTAAAATTTCAAAATACTTTCTTTACAGTTTCTGTCGCTATATTTCTGAAAAAGCACTGGTTCCAATTTCAAAAGCTTATGTTTTTGGTTCGAAGTTGAGTATACATATATACTATATTTCACCGCACACCGCCTTCGGCAGCCCGAATAAGCTACTGGGCTGTGACCTTATTTACGTTTATATATTATTACTCGAAACTGCGATCGTCCTTCTTTCTTAAATTTGTCATTGTCATAGTTTTTTGGTACGACCACATAGTAGTTACTTATATTTTAATTAACTCTTACCATTTAAAAAAAATTGCCCTAACAAGGGGAACCCAAGAAGTCTGGGAAACCGATTTTGATGAAAATTTACGGAGACATTCTTTGATCGTTTTATTGTAAAGCTAATATATATCGTAGAGAATATTACGAAAAAGATATCATAAGTATAGATAATAAGCTTTCATTTGCATTTTTGAACGAGTTATTAGCGCTTTTCGTTCAAAAGTTATAAACAATCGAATATCGAGTTAATTTTGGATGTACCTATTTTTCAACTGAAATAAACACTAAATTTTAAGGCCCAAAAATTAACTTAAATTTTGATTACTCATAACTTTTGAATGAAAAGTACTATTAACTCATTCAAAAATGCAAATGAAAGCTTATTATCTAAATTTTTGATATCTATTTCATAATATTCTCTACGATATATATTGGCCTTGCAATAAATGTTTTAAGACAACCATGATTTCTCACATATATTGACTAAATGGGCATTAACTTGACTAAAAACGAGACACATATCTGATATTTTCGATCAAATAATGTCTCCGTAAAGTTTCATCAAAATCGGTTTCCCCCGGACTCCTTGGGTTCCCCTTGTAAGTAAATTGTCACCATTCTCATAATAGAAACAATAAAACTTCAAAGTCAATTATTTCTTCAATAGCATTGCCGAATGCTTTGAAATGTTATGTGCTATCGCACGATACACTGAGATATTATACATATTAAATTTTCAAAAACATTTACCTAATCATTTTCATTTTAGTATCTAACTATCCCAAAATTCCCAAACATCCCCTGTTCCTGTTTATACCTATATATGTGTTCTCTGATATTTGAATGTTTGTTGACATGACCTTTTATAGCTAATGTATATACTCAGCACCGTATTTTAAATAGAATTTTGTATTATTGGAATACAATGTTCGCTTAAATATAAATAATTCTAAAACTATTCTATTTCTGTTACAAATTAAATAATAAGAATTTTTACAATAATTGTTCGTTCTAGAAAAAATTCAGATAGTGTAAAACGTACACTGTAAAAAAAAACCTTTGTGAAATTACCTACATTGAGCAAAGTAAGAAGTAATTTCACAAAGGTTTTTTTACAATGTACAATCAATCAGACTAATCAGAGATTATAGGTACTGTAGTCGCGGAGTGCGGTACTATAATCAGAGATGAATAGGGAGATCGCCGATCCAATGTTAAAAAGGCGAGTCAACTTCGATCGGGACGCACCTCGCGGCCGAGTCTCGAACCGTACGCACTTTCTGAAATGCCGTGTGGAGGGGGTAATGTGTGTATCGAGGAGAAAAGGGGAAACGTACGTATCGCGGCGCGGAGGGGAGAACGTGCGTTTCGCGGCGTGGAGGGGAATACGGAGAAGAAATAATGTGCGTATGCAAAAGCTCGAGCGAAGGCGAAATCTGCATTTATACATTCGCGCAAACTTATGAAGAATGAATACATTTATTTACAATACATGTATTGCTCTATATTTGTATTCAAATGTATATAGGTCCGATGTATAATGAGTAACATATATATATATATATATATTAGTTTCTTTTGACAGGTATATTATACGTACCCGAGTAGAAAAAAACTTAAGGCCAACGTCCGTGCCGGGCCCGGTGGCCGAAGTTATCCAAATCCGGCCCTGACGTGTAGCCGTGCGTAGCCCACGCCCGGTTTGAAACGCTTTTCTAGCCAGGCCCGGATGATTTGGACGTAGCTTAGTCTGTACATGCGGCCAAATACACGATTTGAACAGGCCATGACCCGGCATAGCGCTATATGATTGTGATGCACCATAACCTCATCAATTATATCAACTCTTTCAGGTTTAAAGAGTAATAATTAATTGTAATCTTAATCTTAATCTTTCTTAAAAAAAATTTACGAATCCGTGCTTTTAAATATTATAATTATATATTATAAGTGGGGTAACGATATCAAGGAAATTAAAAAAAGAACAAATTATTGTTTTATTAAGTACTTAATATTTTTATTAATATTATATATTAACAATTTATAAAAATGAAAAACGTTAACACAATTTAGCATATTTAAAATGATTTTTTTTTATTAAAATTTTTTATCTTCATTGATCTGTTTTTTTCTCCGCTCACCGCGATGGCCATCCCAATTCTTACTTTTGTTCAATGTAACAGTCAAAGCATGAAAATAAATCTTTTCGCCGCCTTTTTCAGGATCTAAATACACGTTTAATATACATTCTGCAACAACAATATTACATTATATAGTGAGTAATGTGCTTGATATAATATTTTAATGTATTATTTCAATTTACTAGTATTATATACTGTTTTGTCCCCTGTTGAAAAAATTATGTGAAAAAGCATATGATAAACAAAATACGACAAAATATGTAACTGATAAGTATAATTATTGTCTTTTAATATACTAATTTCTACCATTTTCTGTGTCGCCTAATGAAAGATTTTTATTAGATTTTTTTCAACGGGGTTCTTTTAAAAAAGAATTGCAAAGAGAGAAAGAAAGAGAGAGAGAACTGCATGAGCTAGCTAGACTACAGCTGGTATTGGGATTGAACATGGGTGGTATGGTGGGGGGAGCGTGTCCAACATGGCTGACGCTGGTGTACACTTTAACATTGAGCACATAGGAAAATCTTAGTAATTTTGAATTGATTATTATTTTTGAGTGTAAAATGTCTAGTACCGCGGCAAATCCTAAACGTATTCGCATTAGGAAGTGTTCAGTGCTGAATTGCACTAGTAACAGTCTCGACAAAACGAATATTTTTCTTTTGGTTTGCGAGTTTGTATATATTGCGATCGAATTGTGAGGTTAATTGCACTATTATTGATTTTTCCACACTTAACAATGAATCCCGCATGAAAAGCTCGCTCTAATTCGATAAAGTTTCTTTGGGAAGGATTACTACCAGCATATTCACAAATATTTTGTATTTCTATTATCATTTTGGATTAGATAACGCAAAATCTCCTATCTACTCAATGTTAAAGCGTACACTAGCGTCAGCCATGTTGGACTCGCTCCCCCCCACCATACACTGTAAAAAAGACCTGTGTAAATTTACATGATTATAGTAAAATTAAACACATTTGAATAAGTAAAATCACTACTTACAAGATCAAAAATTTGCAATTTTATTGATATTTTACAACGTTTTTGTAAATACGCAAAGACGTTTTAGCAAAATTACTATAATATTGTAAATTTTCCACTCTGAACGTTGGACACTTTAATTACCTACTTTGAAAGTAGTAATTCTACCAACTGTAATATTACAAGCGAATTGTAAAATCGCACTGACTTTGTAAAAATGCTACATTCGTAGCAATATTCAGTCGGGAAGACGCGCGGCGCGGTAAACGGCGTCGCGCCATTTTGAAGATTTCTTGGACATTACTCACGAGTCACGCCGCGATTTCAACCAAAACTATGAATATTTATTTAAAAAATCAATGGTATGTACAAATTTACTAAGTCATACGACTACACAGTAATAAAATATACTAATAAGCATTAATTTTATTACAGGGAGCAGAATCAATAACTATAGCGCATGCCAATCCT
>UELV01178201.1:0-17614 GCA_900490015.1 Megastigmus stigmatizans | reverse complement strand
GGTTATGGGGCCATAAATAGCTGAGACGCTTCGGAAAACGTCTCGTGTTACCGGAACTGAATTTACCGCGTTACGTGCTCGATCAGACGCGCACGGCATGGATAACACCTTCTCTTTACCCTCGATCATAGCCATATACGGCCCAGGCTTATACAGCTCCCTGTGCTCTTTCACCTCTCTCTCTCTCTCTCTCTCTCTCTCTCTCTCTCTCACACACACACACACACACACACACACTCTTTCCTATATATCCCTTAGTTACAGCTACACGATCCAGTCGTGACGTGCGGGGGCTAGGCTCGAGGCGCTGCTGCTGCTGCTGCTGCTGCTGATATCCCGTTTAACAGCTGTCCTATGGATAATCGATTGCACGAAACTATATGCCGAGTAATCTTATACTAACGCTATTCCTCATAATCCGTAGGGATGATAATTAAAATTGTACAATTTGACGTGGGCAGCGGAATGGTTTTCCTTGGGGGCGAAAAAGTGCGTTGAGTTTATTAAGTGCCGATACGCTCAATTAAAGGCCAATATACGTGCCCCAGTCGAACTGTTTCTATATCGAACTGTGTCGATCAATGTGATTGCACGGTAATTGCGAGTTAAAGCAAAAACTGATGATGCAAGCTTTTTCATGGGCGTTAAAATTTTCATGCTTTATACACAATCAATAAGCTGTTTATATTATACTTGTTTGCATAGAGGTTCTTATATGCTTTCATCGTAATGCATCGAATCTCTTTCTTATGTATCAACTCCATAATGAATGTTTTATAATAAGAATTTCAAAATGAATTAGTGAGCAAAAAAGTCTGTAATTTTTATTTAAAAGTCAGAATTCAGCAGAGAGTAAAATTTACAATTTTCTCCACTCCGACACTTATTTATCCTATATTGAAACTAATAGCAGCGGTCCAAACTGCATCAATCTTATTATATCTTTTTTCACTTATCCCAAGGCTAAAAGCTTAATACGAAGGAAAAATTCAGGTCGCTTGGTAATTCTGTGCAGAGTTTTTTCCTGCCTTTCTCTTTCTATATTGTTCCTGCGATTGTCTTACACGCGGTGTAGAATCGACAGTAACCTTCGGGCGTTGACGGGCTGCCTCTACGTCCCAAGACGTAGAAGAATTTACGGTGTGCAAGGAGGAGACGAAGTTACGCGCAAATTCTCTCTCTCTCTCTCTCTTTCCCTCTCTTTTCCTATCCCTTTTCTTCCTAGAGAATGTACCAATTCGCGTTCTTGCGCGTCGAAGAACTTGCTTCTGCTTTATGCGGTGCGGTGGTATCGAATTTTTTGAATTAAAAAATAGCGCGCGGTTGTAATTAAATTTTTGGCGCAGCTTGGCCGAACATTCTTTGCCAACTGACTTTTTTGTTTGCTGTGCCCGAATAAAACGAGAAATTTATAAATGTGCGAGTTTTGCGAGCATTTAAAAAATGTAATTAAGAGCATTCAAACGAGATCGATGTATAGGCTGGAGACGGGCCTTTTCCAACACTTTATGAAAGAAAATCTAATTTCGAGGCGGTTCGACGAAGTTGATTAATTTGGCGTTATTCGAGCTTTAATAGATACGTTTATACATACACTATGATTGGAAATGCTTTTTTATTCAACTGTTTAGTAATCTATATTTTCTTAATTAAAATTGCAATTAGAGAAACGCCCCAATATTAATTATACCAATCTATCGACGTCGTTTAGCTATATTCTAAATATTTACATGCTATTCAACCTCGAACGAAAAGCAATTATACATACATACCAGCGATAGAATCAACTCGAGTTTCAAATACAATCAAACAAATAAAATGTAACAATTGTATATTCTATAAATTGAGATGCTGCGACAGGTTCTAAACTTTTTTTCTATATTAGCATCTCGTAAGAAATAAAAAGATGGTCGTATCCATTGATACGGCGTAAAGCTTATTCGACACACTACGATTTTCAGCTTGGTTAAAAACTTCCAACTAACCACGACCTTCAAAGCGAAACTTTTTTAATAGAATAATCAAATCCTTAGCCGACGGTATCCCATCGCCCGCGACTCTGTTTGCATCTGCGCACGCGAAAGTTATACGAGAAAAAAAAAAAGAAAACATGGTCTAATCGTTCAATGTTCAAAAAGTATACTCTCCAACTAACTATATATAGATCGAAGTGAATGTAGCATGCAAAATGCAGTTGAAGAAGTGCATCGAGCCCTTGATTTATACACTGGCAAAAGCAACTTTTTCTATATATGTACGAGCTACGAACGTGCAATAAGTCAAGATTATGACAGGTGCAAGGCAGAGAAACCGCTTTTGCCCTCGTTTATCCCCTTTACATAAACAGCGTTTCACTTATCAATCATGTAAGGTAATGTTTCAACTTTATCCCGAGTGACTTATACTTCACGCGCGCGTGGCGGTAACGCGGAGTCTAGAAAAATGGTAAAATCGTGGCCAACTTTAGATATACATATATATATATATATATATCTACGTTATACTCCTCGCTGTTACCACAGGTCACATCCATAAATCATTACCACCGCGTCGGGTTATATTACGACAAAATTATCGCGGAACCGGTGGTGCATCGATTGCTGGCTACCGTCGCTGCTGCTGCACATGTGGCCGTGTAGCTCTCTCGGAATCCGCGGAAATTCCGTACAGCAGCAGCAGCCACCGCGAACACGCACGCGCGCGCGCCTACGCATGGCGGGAGCATAAACAAAAATAGACACGCACGGAAGAGAGCTGCCGGTGGCTTTCAAAGCGATCGTCCGCATAATGTCCTGCTGTTCACGCTATAACAAAGTCGAATCAAACTTTAGTGTGTGTGTGTGTGTATGAGTTGGCAGGCCGTAATCCTACCCCGGTATATAGAGTTGAATTTTTTAAAGCTTTTATGACTCTGTTTCCAGGCGGTTTCGCCGACGCGCCGTAAAACGGCCAAAGTGCATTTACAAGATTCTCTCTCTCTCTCTCTCTCTCTCTCTAGCGCGCGCGTCTCGTGACATATTTCGCGATAAAATAGTCCCCCGACTTTATCTCGTGATTTACACGCGTCCTTCTTCCCTCCCTATGTGCACCCCCTGTTTAATACCGGATTCTTCGGTGACTGTCAATCACCCATCGGATCGCCTCTCTCTCTCTCTCTCTCTCTCTCTCTCTCTCTCTCTCTCTCTCTCTCTCTCTCTCTTACACGCCGATATACACATATAGATATATGTACTATGAGTTTCTGACGTGTACACGTGCACACTTTATCTTCTACGTGTATATAAGGGATTCAATGGAGAAAATTCAAGTTACGTACATGTGCGCGAGTGAGCCTGGGTATATTGCGTGATATTCTTATTCGTCTCTTTTCTTACGTGTCACTTCTTTCTCTCTCTTACTCTCTCTCTGTCTCCCTTTACATATTCGAAATTTGCTGATCGAGCAAGCAGCGAGAGTAGAAATACTGTCTCTCTCTCTCTGCGAGCAAGGATTTGCTCTAAGTAAATCGAAAAAGGCTATTTGTCAAACTTTACGTTCCGCCTAAGTCGAAGCGATTTGAGCAATCGACTTCGTTACCGAGTCAAATTCTTTTATTTGATTTTCATCGAGAATCCACTAAATTACCGATTCCGCATAATATACGGGAAATGCGGTTTTACTACACCCCTCATATTTGTATGGATCATGCGACGATAAATTGAATGTGCGGGCTTTTTGGATTATTGTTAAAAATAAACTTTTGGAGGTGCGAGGATCGTTATGCGTTCTATGCCCTCGTTTATTATTCGATATGATTTTTGTAATTCCATGTTTATTGCCCTTACACGCGCGATATTAATAAAGCTTGAATTGATTTTACCGATATTCACATTTAAGATAAAAGCTTTATTACCAGCCGGGTCCTGTACATGAATAATTGGAACCGATCGCACTTATTTGACAAAGACGATTATTTATATTGAAAATGAACTTGGCCGGTTCTTCGTCCAGCACTACAGTATTTATTATCAGAATATAATATTTTATGCTAATGCTTTAGGCAATTAGTAAGTCCCGAATAAAAGATAACGGCTCACGATTGTCATTATAAATATTTATAACGAGCAATTGCAATATTATTCTCTTTTAGGGTAGTCCAAAAATATTCAAGCCACATTTGTTCGTCGTCCATATATTAGTGCTTATCTTTACAATTATCTTTTGATGTATTCGCAACTCTAGGTAGACGCATTATATCTGATATCACAGAGAATTTCATGTTGAAATTCAATGTACAGGCGCGCGCTGGTATACCTAAACGAGAAATGGATTTTATACCAGTTACCAATATTTCGCTTTTTTTTTTTATTTTCTATTAAATATAAAATGTCATATTACATTTTTCGCTGTGTCTGAATTCATTGCATTCCAAAAATTACGACCTCTACGGAGCGAGTTGAACGACAAAAATGCTGCAATACATTTCAGTTTTCAATTTGCGCGTCAAAACTTTTTTCGCAACATTTTTCGATTTAATGTTTATTACCTTGTTTCACACGTAGTCCATCAAACAATTCTTTGGCGTTGAAAAGAGAATCGAAATTTGAACATATTTACGACAAAATCACTGCGTTGCTGATCTTCCATTTGGTAGTTACTTTATTTCAAAAATAAACTCTCCTTCGCGATAATGCATAATTTTTTCGCACGCTGTTTAGCATTTCTCGACGTAGTGCTAAAAGAGAGGGAGAGAGAGAGAGAGAGAGGGTGACGGGAGGGACAACTGTATATATCCTCTGGCGCTTCCTGTGCAACGGACGGTGGCGTACATACAGGTTATAAAGCTAAGGGGACGTTTGATATGTGAGTTACAAGGTGCAGCACACACCAAAGGCACGCCAAGCATTCATGCACTTCGTTCATAAATCGCTGACTTCAGTTTCATAAGAATTCAAAGATTCCCCTGCAGTCTCTGGGACTCGAATTCCTCCAGCTACCATTGATTTTCTAAATCCCCGTCGAGTATATATACACCTTGCCTCTCCCTCTCTCTCTCTCTCTCTCTCTCTCTCTCTCTCTCTCTCTCTCTCTCTACATATTCTGCATTACCAGCCATTATCGCCTCTTTGTTTACGCGCGTGCATTTTCAGCGGCGCCCGCGCATACACAGACACACGCGAGTCAGAAGAATTTCGCGTCACATTCCTCGATTCCGTTCTAGAAAATATATCGAACGCTCCGGTTCCTATATACACATATATAAAGGCTAAAAGGTCCATAACGAGGATTTTTTCGGAACAAGCCATAGCTCACGCGAGCAATGGCTCTTCTAATCCTACTTCCCCTTTACCGCTCCACCCAAAGTCACGTCATCCGGGCTGATAAGCGTCGGGCGAAAGAGCACCAACGCGCGCAAATCGTTTTCTCTTGTATCAGCGAGCGGACAGTGTTTGTGTGTGCAGCACTCCTGCCACCGCGAAGCACTGCGCTGGAAATGAGAGCGAAAAATATCGCCACTTTCCAGCACACTTACCTTGCTCTATATATATACGAGCAGGGGGAACACCTCTACCTCCATCCCCCGCCTCTCTCTCTCTCTCTCTCTCTCTCTCTCTTACCCTCAGGATAGAATTTCCAATATGTCGAAGACGAAATTCAGCGAAAATGATTCGATCCGAGATGCACGCAGACAGAAACGCACATACACACGCACACATACACACACAGGCAGACACACGTGCCCGCGTCCTTGGCGACATTTGCTATGCTCGTTACGCTTTGACTTTCTGCTGTACCTACGACAGCAGACGGATGTGCATACACACATATATACAGATGGTGCAAGGAAAGGAAAGCTGAAAATAAAGCGCAAGTGCTGGAAACAAAGCTCTCGCGTTCTTCTCTCTTTCCTGACTCCTCATTTTGCCAGGGTACCTACCCTCCTCCCCCTCCCTCTCTCTGTCTCTCGCCCTGTACTTTTTTACACGTCTGCAAGCGATCGTCGATGCCAAAAATAAATATCGCCGTTTTACGGACTGGTAAATATTGACCGTTACACGAGAGAGAGAGCAGGGTATTTTATGCGGCACGTCTCACTGAATACATCGAATACGGCATTAAATGTCGTTTGACGTAACCACGAAGCAGCAGTAGCAGCAGTAGCGCTTATTTCTCCGTATACATTTGCTTCCATTCGAAATGATCCTACGTCATATATTACGTCCGCGCGAGAGCTTATACTCAAACAGACGTTTTAGCACGACCAGTAAATAACAATTTAATACTCGCAACTGCATTTCCGGTACTAGCTTAACAGACTGGAATAAATGCGTGCTGTATATCTATACGGGGCGGTAACGAGGCTATACGCGCAATCATTGGTTATAAAGAGACTAGTCCCGCAGTGCTTCATAACAGCTTTATTACAAAAATGGCGCCCGTTTAACCTTTCATGAACCGCGTGCGTCCCTTGATTTCTACGAACGCCCGCTCCACCTAAACAATTGCCCCACTTTTAGTGCGTTATATTTCAATTGAAACAGAACTGCGATTAATCGCTGCACTGGTGGCGATTCGTCGTAAAAGCACAAAAACTATCGCCGTCGCGCCCTGCGTATACATATAAGTCGCGCGGCTAAGAAATCGCATTTCGTTATTATTAATCAAAGCCGTTAAATTTTATTGAACCGATGCCGGATCACCTTAACGATCTCGCGAGAGGCGCGGATATAAAATATTATTTCGCTACTTTATGCCGTTGGGGGCGGGCAGTTATATTTGTTTGCGCGCAATACGAGGGGTTACCTCGTTGGGGACGCGTAGCGCGCTCGCAAGCCCGCTTGAGTCTACGTCGTCCAAGCTCGAAGGCACCTTTGCGCGTAAACGTTATTATGAATCGTAAAATAGGGTAGAGGGAAAACGTACGCAATAAAATGGCTTTGGGGGTTACAGTGAGCTTCGGGGAAGAGAGAGAGGGAGAGTGTATGTGTGCGTGTGTGCGAGAGAGAGAGAGATACATGCCTATTACACTCGCGTAGCATTAATCTGGACCGGAAAACTTTTAGTTATATGAATTTAAGGCTATCGGTGCGAGAGCCCAAAGTGCATCTAGATTAACTATGATCCACTCGAAACTTTGAGATTTCAACCTCTCGGTCTGCACTGAGTTAGCGCGAGTGGAGGATTCGCGGGAGGAGTCGTTGGGGAGCACACCGCACGAGTCTGGGCAGGGAGAGAGAGAGAGAGAGAGAGAGAGAGAGAGAGAGAGAGAGAGAGAGAGAGAGAGAGAGAACCATTAAATAGGAAATGATGAATGAATTTTAACTATTTGAGCGTTAAAACTGTTTGAGTTGGGAGTCCGGTTCCGCGATTAAATTTCACGTAGCGAGAAGTATAATTTATAAGTTAAGGTCCTGCGTGCAAGTGCAAACATTAGAGGTTGGCCGACGCCACTGGCAACGAAAAAGATCACCAGCATCGGTGACTTTCGGACGGGAATTAATATACTACATTCTTTCGGCTGCACAGCTTTAATGATGGAGCTTACATATGACAAAGTTACCGTATAACCACAACTTCGTATTTCCTGCATTTTAACATAATGTTTCGCTTTTTAGAATGTCATAAAATAGAATGAAGTACAAAACGATGACTTTTGCACTTTTACAGATATTAATATTTAGAATAAGTTGAAAGGTGAAACTGACTATAATAGCCGTAGCAGTGATACGGGTACTGAATTTTGATAAAGCTCTGGGTAAAGGGGACATTATACTCGAAATTAATGAATTACGGAAATTGCCGTTTTTATGAATGAGCCCTAGTTTTCTAAATAGTAGCTCGTTTAAAATAATACGTTGAATTCAGAAGAAAAATGATAAAGGTCTTAACAGTAATAATAGAAGTAAAATATTTAAAAAAGTGAAACACCGTTAAAGAAAAGTTAAATAATAATCTGTTACTACATGACATTTCAATTTTGCTTTAAGTAGGTAATAAACGATTGAAAGCTATGTAAAATAATCGATAAAAATAGAATATTAAAATGATAGTATAATACTAAAATACTTGTGAAATTACATGTTCAACTATAAAAGATCAAGCTTTTAATTCCACTCTTAAAAATGCATTTAAAACCTCTAAAAGATTAATATTTATATATTTTCATGTGGCAAAAGGTTATTCTACTTTTTATATTATTTTAAAAGTCAAGATACCCTTCAAAGAATATTATCAAAATTACGAATTTTTCATATTTTACACACAATTACGCCTTTATTTCATAAGAAGGCGAACTTCTTCCCAGGGCGATTCAACAAAGAAAAGCAAGTAAAAATTTTACGGTCTCCTAAAAGCAAGAACGGCGAAGAAAGATTTTATATAGACGAAATATTTATAAAAAGTTTCTTAATATTGTACGCGATAATTGAGGCAGAAAAAAAAAAGAAAGTTTGAAAATTCGAATAGCTTTCATCTCAGGCTGCTTTTTAAATACTTTAGAAGCTAAAAATTTCATGTAATTTAGAAGGTTTGCCCCACCCCTCCTTCCTCACCACCGAGATACCCTTAAAATGTGTTCCTAAACGAAAAGCACCCTCCTTAAAAATTTCATCAACTTTACTAAAACATATTGCGAAAGCTTTCATACTGACGGTCATAAAAAGTTAATTAACAGCGGAGAATGGGTTGACGCGAGCCTACCTATGCAAAAAGATTCCGCGTGATCGATATTCACGCCTCTATCTTAAGTGATATCGAACAAAAAAAGAAACGCTGGCTTTAGCTAGTTGGCACTTGGTGACGGCTGCTCGTAAATATATTATCTCGTGACTTACTGCAGTTAGTTGCATAATAAAGTGCTCCTCGCGATTCAATTTAAATTGCTTTCCGCCCCTCCCCTACCTTTTTTATGTTTCAGATCGAATACCTCGACGCCGAATGCATGATTAATACGTAATCCTTCCGCTTAGATATTATATTCACGTCCAACTTTATTACAAACCATAAATATAGAAGGGTGTTAAATATTTACGGCCCGCAGGGTTAATAAATTTGACACACTTCTTTATTTTCAGTTAATGAGGAGGCTCGAGTTGGCTCGATCGATCGGTAAAAAGCTAATTTGAAGTAGGCATATTTAGCGGTGTGTATAAGACCCTTTTAGGCCCTTGACCGCCGTAGAGCTGTTAACGCTAAGTCCTTGAGATGTAAGTTTTAATTGCCAAGCAATAGAGTTTATCATTGAGGTGCAAGTATTAAATTCCGAGAGCGCTAGTCTCCCGGCAGCTATAAGCGTTGTTGGGGAGATTATCGAAGGAAACTTGGGCATGGTTCAGAGCTGCGTGTATAATCTTCGGTGTATATATGAATAATTGATAAATAATTGTGAGAGACACCCCATATCGGACTGAATTTGGAACTTGAACATACGGCCGGGCACGACTTCTCGATCCCTTATATAGTGTTGAAAATTTAATTTGTCGATATAGTAGCATCTGCTGTTCCGCTTTCCCAAGGAGAATTGCACAGTACAACGAGAAGTTGTTTAAATATATATTTTAAAGGGTTCTTTGAATAATGTTTTTGTACGTCAACTTAAATCATGTATTATTAAAATTTTCCCATTCCAAAATCGTATAAATTGAAGAATTTGAAATATTCTAGCGTATATATATGTATATGTTTGATCCACGATCCCAACTTGAAATCGAGCACAGAATGAAAATGAAATTTTTCAAGATTTGAAGGCAGTAAAAGTATGTTGAAAATCCGAGAGAAGAGAATCCAAAGTTACACCTTTCACCGGATATCGATTGATACGGCGGTATATGGATTCTTTACATTACTTTATGTGTACGTGCGCACCTTTTGCAGTGCTGCTCAAGATATCGCGACGAAGTTTAGCGTAGAAGCGAGAACATATCCTAGTCTCAAGGGGGTTCTAAAGTTTTAATGAAATTGGTCAATGAGTTTTTATTTTTATGCGGATTCACTCTCGATTTTTCGAATATGTCGAGATGCTTTATGGTGCAAACTGAACCGTCGTACAAGCCAATCCACTTATTATTATTAGCTTCTCATCTTTCTGCATACTCTTTGTTTAAATAAAATAATGACGAATAAGTTTTCTGAATTAAAACTTTAATAATATTTGACCAGTTCTCAACAACTTAACATATTTTAGTAAAAATTAAATAAAACAAATAATTGTAATAATTGCGTAAACTATAGTTCCAAACAAATATGTTTCAAGTTCGCAGTATTTATTTAATCGTAGAAGCGCAGAACAAACAAAAAACACTGAAACCGATTTCAATCCGACCACGAGAAATTTCAGTTACTTATTCACTGTGTGAAAAGCTTTGAGGATGGAAAAGCTCTGTTAAATCGGTTTTATCCATCTCTTAACAAAAAATGGTGAAAAAAATCTCGGACGATCCGTTTCTTTCACTAACGCGCACACGTATTCATTGACAGCGATAAAGTATTTATTTGTCAAGGGCCAGTAAACTGCCAGCGTGAGCTAAGCAGCTTTTAAAATGTTTTCATCCTTTATAATTGTTTGTGAATAATTTTCAAGCAAGCTTTGCAACATAATTAAGAATAAGCGAGATTTGAGAGGTTATATTATGACAATATTTATTGAACTTGCGGGACAAGTTTTTTAAAACGAGTGGTTATACGTGCAAATTAACACATATTTAATGGGATACTTATGGAAAATCTCTATCTTGAAAGATTTCGCTCGAGTATTGTATCGCTTGACTAAGCAGCTCGGGGTCGAATAAATTTTCATTTTTGATTTCGTACGGTAAATCAATCAGTCCGGTCCGTCGAATCTGAGCAGAGCCACGCTATCCATATTGAATGTGGTTTTAGAAAAAACGAGCTCTCGACCTTTCAGTTCCACATCCAACTCTCCTATATACTTGTCAAGAAAATAAACAAGGGATCAACAAAGGGGAGAGAAAAGGGAAAAAATATAACAACACGCATTCCAAAATCTCAATTCAAGAACAGAGAAAAAATATAAACACTTATTCGTGCTTTCGCACCAAAAAGCAATATATTATAGAAATTTAAAGGCAAAGCCTTCTCAACGCGAACGGTCACTACTTCTCTCACCGTTCCCCATTCAACTCACGACGAGCGACACAAGGTGTCGAATTTCATGGTACGGCGCGGCTCTCTTGGCTTTAATTAAATCTATCCATTTAGACCCATTATGTTTAGGTTTAATTAAACGACCCTCCCGGGAATTCAGATTTAATACACACACGCACGCACACAGACACACACACACGCGCGCGGGGATCACGGTAAAGTTACAAAACGATGTTTACACGCTCGAAAGTTTAGCTTGTACAACGTATACGCGGTAAGCAGCGTCGGTAGCTCGCGCGCTAGGTGCAGCATCACACGTGTACCAGCGGCACGTTATATGGCCGCCGGCTAACGTATACGTTATTAATGATTGAAGCTACGGCCCGACGGCATATACGTGCTTATACATCTCGGCTTTACGTGAGCGCGCACAACGGCCGTCCACCCACACACTAGCCGAGCCTTCTTCATCTTTATGTCTCTCGCACTTACTCCTGGACACGCTCTCTCTCTCTCCTCCTCCGTTTTCCAGACATCGAAAATCAGGCCATTAGAGGGAGGATACTGTATACTATGTCGAAAAGCAGAGCGAGAGAGACTAGCCACTGGGGAAGCAGGAAGATTCGCTGCTCGTTACCCAGTAGTAGCGGGCAAAAGTTTTTTTTCTTTTTTTTTTGCAAACGAGCTGGTAATCTCGTAAGCAGAGCTCTTTCCCTCCATCACGATTTGCAGTCACGGCTGCTGACGCTGACCCAACCGGAAGATCAAACATCTTTCGCCTTTCTCTCTTCCAACTTTGATACACTCTACTTCTTTTTACTTTGGGGGCAAAAGCTGCGGTGAATTTGGATGCGAGACGTTATAGCGACGCGAGCCGTCCCCGTCGTCAAGAGACACTGCGGCAAACTTTTGCTTGGACAGTCGGTCAAATTCTCTCTCCACTCCTGCGGTCGGTGCTATATTTACATCGGTACAGCAAATTACGGACTGCGGTCGGCTCGTGACAGATTGCGAATCGCCGACAGAGAAATAGATAGAGAGAGTGAGAGAGAGAGTGAGAAAGAGATAGGGGGGGGGGGAGTGGAGTCTACACTTTCTCTCGCTCCAGAAATTACACTTGGAAACAACTTTACTTTGAACGCTGCTCTTTCAGAACTTTTACACTGGGATTGGGAATCGTACGCTCGAGGTAATAAGGTATGCGAATTCTAGTGCTCGCGGGACGACAAGTTTCTTTGATAAGTTCCAGGGGAAACATTTGTCGATTCGCTTAACGAGTTGGATAACAACAATTTTTTTTTTAAATTATCTACAGCGCGGATATGTCATAATGTATGCATATCTTTATCACGTATTTCTTTCGTATATTAAATTAGAAGTCTCTGAGAATGTTAACAAATTAATTTAATCTCTGGATGATTTAATGCATCGTGACTAACAAGGAGACGACCAGACACACGGGTCCTGGAATTCCTTTTTGGAATTACTTTTTGCGCAAAATAATGAGACTCGTGTATCAGTGTCTTATTGAATAGGCCATGGAAATCAATATAATCACTAATGCATATTGATTTTATGCATTGGTGTATATTTATATATACAACAAAGCAATATAATATATAGATATGCATAAATTATTATAATAAAGAGTGGTTTCTAAGGCCTATTCAATAAAATGCCGATACACGGGTCTTATTATTTTGCACGAAATATAATTTCTGAAAGTTTCGAAAAATCCAGGACCCGGATGTCTGGTCATCTCCTTTTTAGCAATAACTAGAAACGATTAAAGAATCCAGAAACTTTTTTCAATTTTTCCATTTTTTTAATCGTACGAATTTTGAAGAAATTCAATACGCAATAAATTTTATGAATATCCTTTTCACAGGCACGTATTTCTCCGACGCGACGACAATTTCAAATCCAGCAAAAGGAAATCCCTTTTAAAACTTTTCCTTGACATGGCAAACAGATCAAGTGCTATATATCATACAGGGCTTTTATAAAAAAAAATTTTTAAATATGACGATATTACCCAGCGACCCTGATACTTCATTCTTTTGTAAATATTATACAGTTCCCTTTGAGAGCGACAGTCTTTGCACTAAAATATTTAACATTATAAATCACAGTAAAAGCATTATAAATGCTCTTTTAATTCATAAATATTTAGAGTTGAAACTGGTCATTTTAATGAGCATATTAATATCCTACCTCAATCTTTTAACCCAATTTCTACACAAGCAGACATTTCGTACAAACTTCCGGGTAACTTTGTATAAATAAATTTATTCATGCTGTATAACTCATCAGTTTTATAAAATTTGGTATAATTTACGTCATTCAAATATTTAAACGATAATAAAACATTCATCATACGCATATTGCTTCATTAACATAATCTTTTACGCCAAGAGCATTAATAAAATAATACAACATTATTAATGATCAACTTTGTGTAATAAGAATAAATTTATTATTATTTGAATTGGATGGTTACATTTTATATTTCTTAAGGAATATTGAAAATTCAAATTTAAAATGACGAATTATATAGAAAACGTGGATTGTACAAGAAGTTTGAAATATCTTATACCTATTCCGCATCTGCAGTAGCAAATTGGTACAAAAATACTCGCTAGGGAGAAAAATCTTTACCGTTAAAAGCACAACTCTCAATACGATCAAACTCTATTCTCATGATAAAAGTCAAGAGAGTTACGAGCATTAACTTTCGTTTAGCATTCAACTTGTACGTGGTTCAGTAACACGTAGTATCGCAATACTTGAAAACGCAGCATTAAACTTACCCACACTATTGGATTTATAGTGCATCTTTAAAATTTGTTCCTTGTTTATTGCTCATATTCTAAATTCTCGTCCGATTAAATTTGTTTCTTGTTTATTGCTCATATTCTAAATTCTCATTTGATTAAATTCTTATTTTAGGAAACTGAATTTACGGTAAAAAATATTGATTCAAATTAAATAATGCATGAAAATATCTTCCCTAAAATATTCATTAGAATCCAATATTTAGTTTCGTACGATATATTTTATTATTTATAAACTGTTAAATTGAACGTAAAACGTTGATTTTAATGGGCGCTGCTTATATTGCCAGAATTGCAGCTTCAGTACGAATAATAGTCGCATAAAATCATTGAAAAGACATAAATCAAGCTGTAATGGACGCCAGTCCCCGCGGCTAAACACAAATTCCCTTCACTTTCTTCGACTGAATATACAACTCACGAACATCTAGGCTGGCAATAAACGGACAAGACGATGGAGGGCCTTCGAAATAGGATGCAATTAAACAACGCAGTGCGCAAAATAAAAAGTCTATCGAGAAGGTGGGGGGGCTAAAGTAAAAGAAAAATCAATATGAAGCATCTTAAGTTGGACCGGCTGCAGCAATAGCTATATACTCATCGGGTAAAGCGCCCGAGAGCAACGAAAGCCAGTATATAAGCCTCTTTACAGTGTGTGTGTGTGTGGGTGTATGTGTGTGTGTGTGTGTGTGTGTGTATATGCAGCTCACGTCGCGTGACGTGATGAACTGCGGCTTAATGAAAACTTGATCCCCCGGAGATGTGTGTTTCGAACATTCAGCAATTATTTTCTCACTAAGTTCGGCCCCGCAGACCATATCACGCGGATCGATAAGCGCCTACAAACAAATTTAACGACACGCGGGGGCCTTCCTGTGGTCATTGACAAACTATTAAACGTGACTTGTACACGAGTAATGTCAGGTTCTGTAGGACGGGTTATCCGATCGACCGATCGAAATGAGCTTTTCACCAATGATTATATAAAAACCACGTTCAATTATCGATAATAAATTTGCTCAACGGTAATAATAGCTTACTTCTTTGTATTGAGCATTATTAATAAGAACTGTTTGTTGAGAGAGCTCGACTTGTAATGTTTCCTTTTCCTATATTGGGTTTTGGGCGACTACTGAGTTACGAGGGATTTTCATAGTTCAAAAAAGGGATACTGTACGTCTAAATACAGCGTTGATGCAGAAAAAAAAAACAGTAAATAAAAGTTCATGTTGTTATATTGAATAATACTATCTGGAGGGGGTGAGAATGAGATTTTCTTGGATAACTATATAGTTTTTCGTACGACTAAAGCTTTCATAAATTTATAACGTAAATTTTAGAAATAAATTTTTATTAATTTTTACAATCCATTAAAGTATTTACTCGTATTTTCTGGATTGGCTTATTTCAGTAGAAAGAAACGAACCGAGTGATTCCATTAACTTCATTTCACAGATTTTTCATAGAGATCGTAATTCTTCGTTCCGTAAGTGTTTCGCCAAATGCTTTTAGATATTTAATGTCTTGCAAATTAATAAACTATTATTACTTCCGAATTGCGGAGTTAACGGAACAATCTGCTGCGGCGAATGTCTGTATAATTGCAACTACAAAATGTCTAACACCCAGTATACCTATTTTCGTACAATGAAGTAACGTCTTGCTACGCAATTAATTAATAACTATACGCAAACGAAGCATAAAGGAGTCGGTACGCACGAACAAATACGGAAATCAAAGCTTAAATTTCCTCGGGATGCGAATGAACACTCGAGTAAAGTTTGTAATGTTCCGAATCTCGCTGTTGTTCATTTTTAATTTATGGCAATACTTCAAGAGAAGTTATATTATAAATAAATTATAAAGTTTAATTTAATGCCATATTATTATTATGATTTAAATTTTATATCAACATGATAAATTCAACATTATATATTATAATAATGTTTCTCCAATACATAGATTCGAAAAATTATATACTTTATAACTGTTAACTCGCTATATATACCTACTATGTACACTGATATTATTTCACAGTATTATTGAATAAATACACTTTTCTAATAAACACATATTTGCACCAAAGCATTTATTACTACAATTAAAAGTATACGCAAATACTGATGAAAGTCTTTCAAGCAATCTGGTACCCTCCTTGATTTTCCTCTCTCGTCTATTTGATATTTTTCCAACGAACTCAAAAGGAATCCGCCATAAAGAAAAAGTTCATCCCTTTGAGGCAAATCTCGTTCTGATGCTTATTTGATCGAGAAAAAAAAGAGGAACGAAATATTAACATGAAAAATCAATCTCGATGAAAGAGATGAGCGTGGGAGTCGTCTATACATAGCAAATTATGATAATGACAGATTGGTTGAGTCTTCTGGAAAGGTTCATGAGGCGAGAGGTGAGAGTGAGAGAGAGAGAGAGTTGCTCAAGTCTAGTTGATACCCTATCCATACAACTCCTCGCGCTTCTCGAAGACGAAGTCGAAATTTAACCAAGTTACTCTTTACTTCCACGCGCTCGCGCGACTCGAAACTCGCGCTGAAACGTGCTCGATATTCCATTACTCAGATGCATATGCAAATATCGCATGCCGTTTGTCTATGAGTGCTTACAGTGCATGCACGCAGATGAGCCATCCAATCTCCTCTCCTCACGCTCTAAGAAGTTGTATAACTATATGCGCGCTCTGCATCACCCCCGTGTTTCCTCTCTCTTTCTCTCACTTTACCCGTTACTTATTCCACGCAGTACCTATTTCGCCTGCTATTTTATAGAGACTTTCGCTTGACTCGCATCTTGTCTCGAATGGC
This sequence comes from Megastigmus stigmatizans, assembly GCA_900490015.1. Taxonomy (NCBI): domain Eukaryota; kingdom Metazoa; phylum Arthropoda; class Insecta; order Hymenoptera; family Megastigmidae; genus Megastigmus; species Megastigmus stigmatizans. The sequence continues at coordinate 879 of UELV01178201.1, read as the reverse complement.
CATTTATTCAGCTTCTCGAAGTCTCGCTGGCCATTCGCGTAGGTCAAACTCCAAGGCTACATGACCGGATGACATCACGGCGGAAATGCTGAAATTTGCAGCCCCTTCACTATCTGCTCCCATGCATTCACTTATTAACTTCTCGTTGAGCAGTTCCCTTTTCCCAGAGTTTTGGAGACGAACCTTTCTCTACGCCCCTTGCGAAGACGCAGCAGCGATGAATTCTACGCCTAACGCTAGACCAATTGCCAAGTTTTGCTACATCTTTAAAGCCTTAGAGTTCATCGCTCACGATCAGTTGTCACGTCACCTGGTAACTTACGTGTACAATACGTCGTCCAACCGCGTCCAATTTCCACAACACGCTAGGACGTCTGGAGTCTTAAAATCTCACTTTTGGCAATCATGATATTTCTCATTTTTTCTTTTATCATTTCAATTTTTTATCAGCGTAATTACTTTAAAATTATTATCGTTTCGTTTGTTACATTTTTACATATTATCAATTATTTCGTGCATATTTGCAATTACTCTTGAGGCTAAATGGGGTTATAACCCCTTGGTCGTTCATAAATATACTCTACTCTACTCTCGATATCCTTCTTTTTGTGCGCCGCATAAAAATCGATTATTATGCAAGCAATCTGAGCGATGGAATTTTGATTCCAAATTGTCTTGTTGCTCACAGCCCCTAGCTGTAGGAGGAAATCAGCTTGGGACCATTACTTTGTAACGCTAGAGCAAGCGTGCACTTAAGGTGGCGCTTGTGCAGCGTGCTCTACCGCGAGTCTCTACCCACAGCGCAGAACACTCGGACTGCTGGTGTAACGGCGTGTCTCTACCGCGGGTCTCTACCCATAGCGTAGGGACACTCGGACT
>UELV01178200.1:0-12194 GCA_900490015.1 Megastigmus stigmatizans | reverse complement strand
GAGAGAGAGAGAGAGAGAGAGAGATAGGGAATTGCAGCACGCAGGAAGGTGCGCAGCCACTGTGAAATTAACGAATTTTTCACGATGGACATATCAAGCGCCGCACGCGCGCCGCGACACTGGCCGGAGCAACATCCAATTGCCTCTCCTACCCTCCCCCTCCCACCCCCTTAAAACCCGTGCGTTGAAAATCGCAACCAGAAGGGGCGGCTTTGGGATTTTTGTGCGCGAGCTCGTTGCGAGTGCTCGATTTCCACTCGTTGCGCACGTGGAAACCGAAAATTCGAAACGAATGAAAGAGAGAGAGAGGGTTGGGGGGTGGGGGGGGGATATTGGTGGCTCGAGAGGATCCGCGAATATTTTTTGCGAGCCATGATTATTATTGTAAATAACGAAGACACTTTTAGAAAGTTTGAGATTGGCGTCGATTCTGGGAGAGCTTGCGACTGAAGCAGATCAACATTTATCTAATGTTTTGTACAATTTAGTTCAAACTGTTAAAAGAATATATATATATATAGGTTATTTACGTTAAAAGTCATTATTGGCATATTTTTGAAATTCAAATTAATCATTATTAGTTGGATTTTGAAAATGTCTCTTCAATGTACCCCATAATCACTCAATTGTATATTTACGTCTATTATTATATTTCGAATTGGATATAATTATTGAAATAAATTTCCCTTTGAAAATTATGAAATAAAATATTAACAGATTTTTAATTGCGATGTGTATGTAATTTAAATCAAAGGTTTAAGCTCGTGTGTACTTTTATTGAATTTTTAGTCAAGTACTATCGATAATGAGACATGCATGTATTTGATAATTTTTTAATTGCCCTCAAAGAGATTGATGCGCGTCCACATTTTATACGATATTATAATATTACCAAGCTCGATGGTTTATACATTCAAACGCAATATTAATCGCGCTAATTTTTTCCTCGTTTCGAATTTCCTCTTTTATTCCCCCCGTCCGATCCCTACCACTTTCCACTCATCCAATGAGCTTCCCCTGAAATTTCACCCACTTTTGACTATTTACAGCCTTAAATGCGCGCGAATTACGTCGGCTAACGCGATTTTAGCCTCCTAATAGGATCCCAAAAATGAATTACTCAAGCATTTGCATATAAGCCAGACTTGCTTTTGGTCGTTTTTCTTTCTCCTGCACCCCGGTGTATGTGTGTGTGAGAGAGAGAGAGCGAGGGCCGCCTCGCGCCGCGCTCGACGGCTACTTCGCACCGTTAACTTTCCACGCCGCACACGTATAAAATCGAAATGTTACGAGTGCGCGACGGTAATAGTAAAGTATTAGAGTACGAATAAATTACGATACTTTTTAGCGCGGACTACATCGAATATTCACTTGTAGATTATATGAAATAAATAGCGAAGAATGATGAATTAGTAATTTTTTTTTGCATGACTGCTTCATTTAAAATCAACTGTAAAATATTTTTTTATACCACTTAATCGTCAGTAAATTAATAAACAGACTATTCGATGCCTACAGATTATCGATATTTAGTTTCACTTAAATTAATGGTACTGAATTTTTTTTACGTACTGATTATTAAATTTTTGTTTAATATTTCAATATTCTGATAGTTTATAGAACTGCCTGGATAGTATCCACTTTGTCATAACTGAAGATTAAAGTGAAACTGCAAGTTTTTAAGTGACACATGAAAAATCTTTACGCAGCATAAGTAGTAAAGTACGTACACATCTTTCTTACGCCGTGAAGTTTTAACTGGAATTGTGAATTATTTTCTTTGTAGTTTATAAGAGTAAATTAATTTTTATCTTACTCTAGTAATTCTGCAAACACAAAAAGTATATTTACATATCAAAATCATTCAATATTTTCAGAATTGTACCCAAAGAACACTCGAATTTAGAAAAGTCTCTCATGTGCACGCGTCGCACTTTCGCACACAATATTTACAATGACCCAAAGCCGAGCTGAAATTTCGCGAAAATCCTGCCTCGCAATATATACGTGTGACTCCTTGCAATTTTCCTCGTCCATCCCCTCGTAGTTCGTACATTCCCGCCTCCCTCATTTCACGTTCCTGCATCTATTTTCGGATTATCTCTGTCTGGTTTCCGCGGCCTCTCTTCGTCTCTCTCTCTCTCTCTCTCTCTCTCTCTCTCTCTCTGGCCAAGAGCGAATATGCCGCTTTCTCTCTGTCTGCCTTTCTCTCACTCGCTGGCTGTGCAACTCGCGGCTGGCCACGCGTGTACGACCGCGTTGCGTTTACGCCGCGGTAGATAACGAGATTTGTCGTCCCGGATAATTAGATTATATCCGCGTTCCGGATGCGCGGCTCGCGCTATGTGTGTACGCGCGCGGGCAAAGAGTTGCGGAGATGACTGGAATGGCGTGGAGCCTCGGTGCGAGTGTGTGAGAGAGAGTGAGAGAAAGCTAGAGAGAGCGAGAGGATAAGGAAAAAGTCATGCGTTAAGGGCGCTGTCACGGCCCTTGGACGCCGAGAACTGTATGTGGAAAAAGGTGGAATTCAATTTTACCTGTGTGCCACTATAGTCGAAAGGAAGAGAGCTGTGCTCGCGCGCGCGGGGAGGATTACGCAGCGACAAAAAATTAAGTTAAAATTGCATGACGGGGCTTAGAGGAGAGCACACCGGCTCACGCCGAGGGGAGGAGGGGAAAAAAAAAGTTTATATTCTCGTCGTATGAATTTTTACGGTTTTTGCGCTTTCTTTTGCTTCTTAGCGGTGCAACATTTTTCCATGTACGCGTATATATACATACATGGACAATTGGACGAGGACAGTATATACGTGCACTTCTTACAGGAATTTAACTCGGTCGTAAAAATGTTTAGTTTTTATATTTCAAACGTAGAATTCTTTGGAAGTATTAAAATGTACGTTTGCACAACTAGATTGTTTACATTTGTTATTTCCGTAATTTATTGCTCAGCATTCTTCCACGATGATCGAGCATTGTTTTCAATTAGTCATCTTGCATCGATTGTCGTTTCTCAGCTCGTCTGGCATTCTAATTGTACATATATGCAGGAGCGAAAAGGGCGTGCCCGAAGCAAGCGACAAGAAAATAAAGGATGGAAATTGATACGAGAGCGCAGAAGAAGCGCGGGCGTAAAATAGTAACAGAAAAAATTTAGAAGAAAACGGGGGAGCGAGTGGAGAACGAAAGGGAGAAAGAGAAACGGACAGCGCGAGAGAGACAGTGTCGCCAGAGCGCGATATGCAGGCAAATGTGCGCTAATTAAAAAAGTTCCCTCCGCCGCAGTCTCTTCTTCCTTCCTTTTTTGCCCTACGCGTCCAGTGTCGGCGGCGGCGGCGGCAGAGATGCTTCTTCGCGTGGCTGGGCTGCGCGCACATTTGCCTTTCTCTCTCTCTCTCTCGCCATTTCTTTTGTTCATAATTTTTCTAGCGTGTGAACGGCGCAAGTTTAAAGCGATCTCTCGCGCAAAAAAAAAGAAGGGACGGGATTATAAAGCGAGCAAAGAGAAAAGGGCCGCGTGCGCACCGCGCGACTCTCTTTCTTACTTTTTACGCGCGCTGTTGATGTCTGTCAGGCCCGAAAGTCGAAAATTTTCAAGTGTAGCCGCGACCCCCACCAACTGCCATAGCCGAGCCAATTAAAATTAATGAATTCGCCCGCGCGTATAGCCCGGAGCCAACTCGTTTTCTCGCAGTTCTGATGACCTCGTTTTGCCTGAAAGTTATCCGACCTCCCTCTCCCCCCCCCTCTCTTTTCGCAAACGATGGACACGAGCTTTTTCTTCTTTCTTTATTTCTTTCTTCCTTTCTTTCTTCTCTTTTTTTGTTTTCTTAAGCCCTTTATTTTGCCGTTTTCCCGACGCGTAACGACAGAATTCACGAGCGACGCGGGAAATTCCAATTGGACGCGCTGAAGCAGCGGCGAACTTTCGTCAACCGTTGAGTATTGCGGATTGAAATTTCTTTGAATCGTATGAAAAGAAGACTGCAAGTTCATTGGCATGAGTGACGCGTTCATATATATATATATATATATATTTCCGAACGGTTCATCGATCGAATGCTCTTTCAATCGACTCTTATATAAAATGTGCTGGAAAGAAATTCCAGCAGCTTTGAAATCAAAATAAATTCAATCGGACGTTATATTACTTGTGAATAAATTGTTAGCTGCTTTTTTCCCCATTTTCTTGCTCGCACATTTTATCTTTATATAATTAACCTTATATATTTGGATTTCCCCACAGCTGAACGTGTATCTTTTGATCAGTGCCCGTCCATGCCCGTTCTCATTAAACGCTCGCAGGCTCTTCACCATACTTGAATGAGCGTTCATTCAGTTTACATATACCTCGAAATAAACCGCGCGGCGCACTACAATTTTCGATCGGCGTGATTGATGTAAATGGAAAATGGTATTGAAGTCCGATAACGAGTTTCGAAATCAGTAATTTTTCTACTTTGTCAAATGCTGCATTACAGCAAATTCGCAATATAACTTTATACTCTCGATTGGGGGAAATAAATGTGAATCGCGTCCATTCTCCACAGTCGAAAACTGTTCATTGCGCCTAACATGTGTATACAATAAAATCCTATACCAATCATTCCGGCCCAACTAACGTTCATAGATATTTCTCCCTGAAAATCATACGTATCCCCCCCATTTTGTTTCCACGCGGCGAATCGACGATCAAAACACTCGGTCAAGTACCGCTGTTTTTACCTCCCAAAAAGCAAGCCTATCATCAAACTGTAAAATATATGTAGCCCCGTGTATAACGGCCAATCGGTTACAGCCTCTCGTAAATAGACTACCCGAAAACCGACAGGCGAAAATTCATTTCCGCGTACCGTACCTTTTTTTCCCCCCCAACCGCCGCACGTTCCTAAAGTTACATCGGCATGCCAGAAATGTTCATCCTACACACATGCGACGATCATACGCTCGACCAGTGTATTACTACGTTCGACTATCGGCGGTAAAGCTCGAGCTCCCGCCCGCCATATACATAGCCGTTCGATTCCCACTTAACGATTTTCGACCCTATCTCTTTCTGTCTCTCTGTCACGCGCGCGCACTGCACACACTGCCTCCAGACTAGCTGCACATGTGGCAGGTATAGGCCAAATGCATTTGGCGATACGCGTGTAACGGGATCGCGGCTGCACATGCCTTAACAAGGGATGCCACCGCCGCCACCGCCTCCCTGCTACATGCCCAATCAATTTTCCGAGTGCTCCGTGTACGCCTGCTACCGCTGCCATGCATATACCAGGCGGTCCGGTCGCTGCTGCTGCCGCTGCCGCTTTTGCGGTGATATCTATTAGGGTTGGCTGACCCAAATACTGACGCACTTTAAGGCCGCCCTCGCGAGCTTGATAATTTATTCGGTTGCGCTGCAGCTTGTTGTCGGGGCTGGATTTAAAACGCGGCCCGCCAGAGCCAGGGCACTTGTGCTTCTCTGCGGCGGGGCCATCATGCGTGCGGCGCCGATGCGGCTTGGATGATGAATCGATGCGTGGAGAAGGATATTGTATCGGAATGCTGTGGCAATGAGGATTCAATTTGGTCCGAAATGGTGCACAAAATTTGTGATATCGAATTTTTCACTACAGAAATGAAAAATCAAGACTCCACTTATCGTTCGTTCCATACCAAATTTTACGAGAAAAAGTCAAAAAAAAGTTCAAGCGCATAACTAATCTCCTAGCTCCGCAACATGATATAGCTATAAAATTTTTTACAAAATCTAACGCTACTTCCAAAGCTGCAATCAGATACAGATAGGGGAAAAATTCGCCCGACAACTTATCGACCCCGAGACTCGCTTACCCACGCGATATATCTCACAATACAAAAAGAATCAGCGCGCTCGACAGGGGAAAATTATTTTGAATAGCGTCAGCATCGAGTTGCGCGGTGGGGCAGCGACTCGCGCTGGCGAACAATGATCGAATGAAAAGTTTTAATTGAAAAGCCTCGGCTATACGGGAGATATATATATATATAGATCGATATTCAAAATGACCTTCGAGAATCGACGCTTGGACGGTGGTGCAAGAGCTCTATGGCTGCTGCTGCTGCAGCTTTTAATCTCGCTCGCTCTCTAGCTCCACCCGACTTATATTCATCAGCAAGTTAAACAGCGCGCGCGATGGCCACGGCGAATTAACATGAGAAATTAGATCGCGTACGTGCGCGCGACGTATCTAAATCGATCCCCGTTCCGGCTACTGTACACCCCAGCAGCTGACCTGCCATCCGAGAGAGAGAGAGAGAGAGAGAGAGAGAGAGAGAGAGAGAGAGAGAAGAGGATACATTCCCTCGGAACCGGACCAAACGAAATTACGCGTAACCGCGACCGCCGCGCGGCCTGCGTGCACTGCCGCGTATATATACGCTGCCATGCCTTCGAAATAATGACGCTGCCTTGGAGCGACGGCGACGCTTTATTACGGATCCGTTGACTCTCCGGCTCTCACTCACTCTCTCTCTCTCTCTCTCTCTCTCGGAAGTCTTTCTCTTAATTTATGCTAACCAGTGGCTGCTAATTAATTTGGACATTGTTCGCCTTAGCGAGAGATGCTAATATCGCGGGGATGCAGGAATGTTTACCGGTCAAATTGACCTGGTATGGATCGTCCAGTTAAATCATCACTTTTTTTGGATGAGTCATGATTAAATTCTGCATAAATGTGGAGATATTTTACAATCGCAACTTTTTCTACTTGTATTTTCACCAACTGTCGAATTTATTCTATATGCTAAAAAAGTTTAATTATACTACCCGGTTATACGCGGCGATTAAACAAAGGGAAAAGAAGCGAAAAAACGATTCCCGAATTCTCTATTCCACGACCCTTCCTCTTACACATCTCCCATTGTCTCATCTCACCGCCACCCTCGCAGACTATACGCATATATATATATTTATACGCTCGAGCTCCGCGACTTCTTCTTGATGTATTCAAATTGCAGGTCACGAGCCTCCCACCGCGGCGGCGCGTCGCTGAATTTTCGACGTAATGGCCGCCGCGGCAATCATATAATCAGTCCCACAAACTTTTACATTTCATTATCGCTAATGGTATTCGCAGTTCGTATAGCGGCGTCGCGTGTATAATATGCCCCACGACTATGAGCCAATGACAATCGAGAGTGCAATGTGTCGCGAGCGAGTTTACCTTTTTTTGTTGCCGCGCGTCCGACAGACGCGATCATTATAGAGCGGGAACGTCTTCCTTATAGGCCCCGGCTGTAGCCGAGAGAAGTGTCTGCAGTTTCTGGTGTGACAATTAGGGTTCTTAAGGTTTCGCTCCGCTCTGTCATCATACCCGCGGCTTTTTCAACGTAGCTAGAGTCCTGCTTTGACCGCACCTCTCATGCGATGATGCAGCTTGTCGCCGTTTAGATTTTCATGTTCCGTGAACCGTGCGCTGAACACGCGTTTGGATAAGTGCGAGCCGGATATTCAGATAGGTAATATAAAATATTTAAATATCTGAGAGAATAGACGAGTTTTAGCCTCTCAACATTTCTCAGTTTGGAAATCATGTCGTTGCAAACCTCTAAAGTTTCTATATTTTACAAGATACAAAGTTTTCTTGCTTGACTGTTCGATACGCGTGGATACTAAATAAGTGGCCATCCAAAACAAGGTAATCGCTGTAAATTTTGTTGTAGGAACAGTGCGTCCCAGTTCTCAGCGTCGTGGAGCAAGAAAATAAGCATCATCAGGGCAAAGCAAAGGAATAAAAGTCTTATACCGCCACCGACAGAGACTCGCAGTACGCTCGGCAACGCGCATTTTTGTACTTTAACCTCTCACTAATGCGAGAATTCATGCTTAAAAGGGGTTAATTTGCCCCTTCGTACACACTCTAATGTAGGCATTGTCCGCGCGACGATTTTTACATGAACACACGCGTGTGTGTGTGTGTGTGTACAATGCCACTCTTGAAAGAAAAGATAATGCCATCAAGCGTCGCGCATACAAGAAGATCGCGCGCGCGCTGAAACAACGTGAGCAGAGAAGAAAAGGGGGGAAAGAAGAAAGAAGAAGAAGTAAGTAAGGAAGAGAAAGTAGCCGTTCCACCGACTGCGCGAAATAAGTCAATTAGGAATGGCAAAGCCATGAAATATTCATCGACTTTTCTACTCGACCGGACCAAAGGCAAAAAAAACAAACAGCCTCCACTCTCTCTCTCTCTCTCTCTCTTCCTCTTCGCGCTATTGTAACGATACTGTATACGAGAGGGTAGGAGATAAAAGTGGCGTCTACTAGTCGTAGAGATGCGTAAAAGTCATTGTGTGTATGTGTAAACTCCTATACGGTTACGCGCGCGCACTCGGTGTTGTGTAAGGCCTGACGACACGTGTGAGCGAAGCTGCTGCTGCTGCTACAGCTTTTAAAGAGTCGACGAGAACGATGTGTATATGCCGAGATCGGGAAAATCACGAAATCCGGGGATACATACGGAGGGATGAAACTGCGTGCTTTTAACGACTTTTACTAATTCCTCCGTTATTTTTAAAATAGCGTTTCCACTTAGACTTATTTACGAGAATTATTATAAAGAATTTTCGGAATGAATGATCGTTTATTTGGTAATGTATAATTTTCAAGATTGTGACATTGTTTTAACATTTCATCGACTCGCTATACGATAAAAGCGCCGATCTGACTCGGTATATCTCGTATAAATCAACATAAATTGTAAAAAATGATGATAATAACTATATAGGGGACAGGGAATTAGTCAGCGCGAAATAGTTTGAATCAATCACAACACTGCCTCATTGTCGACATTTTCACCTTTTCCGCGTTATTACAGCTCGCATTCGCGCCGGATAAAGAATAAGCTTGCAGAATAAGTCCATAAGAAAGCAGGAGACGCAGGAGCGAGGAAGAAGCATCGTAACAGTCCGCATAGACACAGACACATAGAATAAGGCGCAGCTCGCAACGGGGGAGCGGCACATTTCACGTCGATGCATTATTTATCACGTTGTATGACAAGCATTTTCATGTTAATACACAGATAGAGGGAGAGAGAGAGAGAGTCGAGAGCACAGAGGATCATTACAAGCCCTCGCTCGCGAGAGCGCGTCTTTGATGTCCGCACCGCGGATCCGCAGCAACTGCATATAGCGACTCGAGCTCTCGCCGCCGCCGCCGTGTTACAAGCCTTTCTACCAGCAGGTTATACACGCGGTTCGATCCCACGGCGATTAATCTTCCGGTACGACCGTTGCTGCACGCTGATTTCGTCGCAGAGCGGATGGATAATCGTCCATTATAACACTTGGATATTCGTTGCCGGTTGAGCGGAGGAAGGAAGTGGTGTGCGAGAAGCTGCCTCCGATGTGTCCTTGCAGCGGTATGTAGGAAGAATAGGCGAGCTTCCTTCTTTTTTTTTGTCGCGACAATTTCCAGAGCGCTAATGGCGATGTTGGGCACTGTGTGCGTATACTATTGGTGCTCTCGTGACCGAGTGAATGAAGAGATATTGGGAGCGAAAAGGAACGGATTCACCCTGTTGTTCGCCTCTAGGTTTTACGGGGAATGTTGGAGCGATCGCGTGACCAGCTGTTGCTTTAGCAATGTATATCTCGAGCTCGCGTGATGCTTCTGTTATGTACGACTGCAGGACTTTGGACCCTTCTGCTCTCCTTCGGTCAATTGATTCTCGCTCGCAGTGACAAAGCCATTATATGCGTCTGACGTTTTGGCCCCGAGGATCGACAAGTGTGTTATTCGCTACGAGAGAGCGTTTAGACGCTTCGTCATTAGACTCGAGACGCGTACTGTGAATTAGCGTAATTGCGCGGTGCAATTTGAAAGAAAGCGCGGACTGTCGTTCACGGAACTTTTAGACAATAGTTATTGCGAGAAATAAACGACTGATTTTCCTTTTTGGATATTTTGCAAGCTTCGGCTTATTAGAGTATATTTTAGGTAAATTTAAAAAAAAATAATTTAATTTTCATTTTTTACTCAATTTTGGTACGTTGTTTAGTGAAAATTAAGTTTTTGCTGAACTTTATGCAAACCGATTTAGAATTTTGCGAATTCCAAGTGCGATCGATACATTTCATGTTATCATTCGGTTTGAGGACACATCAATCTTCCTAAAACGGAACGAACATGCATTTACATTTATTGCTCGGACATTCATCATTCCTAATTTTCTGCGTGCATAATCATTGTCGCCCATTAGAAATATATGGCAAATTAAAATATATTAAAACATTATCGAAGGCCATATATTTAAAAATAGAAGCGTCATTTGGAATCTTTGCTGTGTCGATATAACACTGGAGTATACACAAACAGTTCCCATTTCGACCGTTGCCAGCAGCAATATCAGCGAAATAACGAAACTCCAAGCATCCATAATACCACATCCGTCTCGCTGCACGAGAACCGACACTGAAGGATATCGGGCTACCTTAGCCCCGACCTAATAAACCTCCCCCCACATACAACGAAACACTCTCCAAAAAATCATATGGCCAAATCACAGGAGCGATGCATACTTTCCCAAGCGAGCGCAACGTCTCCTTGGAAGCTGCGCGCAAAAAAGTACCTCTTCTCTCTCTCTCTCTCTCTCTCTTACTCCGGCAGCATAATTTCGCAGCAGGCGTGCGAGTCCGTATAGCGCAACGCTCCGGCGGTGATGTTCCGTACGCGCGCGGGGGAACAAGTATACGGGGAACAGGTTCTGTGCCTCGCTGCTCTGGCTGCAACAGCAGCGCGTGCCATTCCATATGTGCGCGCGTGAGCCACTAAAACCGGTCTCCAGCTCTGCTCCTCGTGTGTACGGTGCAAAGAGGAAAGTGTGCGTATATATGCTGTGTGTATATGTATATGCGAAATAAGCCCGGCGATAAGCCGAGCGAAGCGCGCAGATGTCACCTGGTGCGAGATGCGCGCGTGCGACTGTGCGCCCAGGATACTATTTACGAATTACGGGTGGGAAAAGGGAGTGGGGAACGTCGGGCGATGAAGGATGGCCATTGAAAAATTGGGGATTATTACCGCGATGTTTGTAAGAAAGTAAGGAGGATCGTCGTTATGCAATTGCGTTTATAATCACAATTATGCTATGTAATATAATATACTGTTATAATGTAAATATAACAGTGTTCATTCAGTTAAGGAAATGGTGAATTTATATATTGAATAAATTTTATTTTATTATTATTCGGTTCTAATAAAATCAGTTATATAATAGTATTATTCAATCTATACGCTTAATAATCGATATAGAACGTTTATTTATATACGCTTTACATGTTTATGATGCGTGCTTAAATGCAAAATATTTAATATACTATTTTATTGTCTGTTTGTTCTTATACTATTTATATTCATTATTTTATTAGACCAGTCAACAAAATTGACTTTGGATGAATCGACGATTAATTTTTTTATTGACTTCCCATAATATATTCAACTGGTAACAAACTCAAATATTCAGTGATTATCAATAGACAATTACAACTCACAAATAGAGTTTCACGAGCCCAAAAATTCTAAATAATCACATCATCCTCAACCGATCATTCAAATAATTCAAAAAACGAGTCCAGCACAATACGACACGTATCTAACGCTAAGGTCGCAATTAATCATACACAGCCATTGCATTCAAGAGCCCGAAAAGTCGCAATATCATTCGCAGGCCTTCTATTTGTTTTCCTTTTTAATTAGCGCACCCGCATGGGTTCGCACGTCTGCAGCACGAGGCAGGTGTTGGCCGCGCGGCGGCTGCGTTCCATAATACAATATACGCACACGAGACATTACTCGTGTTTTTTTTTTTATACAGTCACCGGGTAGAAAGTTTCGCGAGGGACTCGCGATATGTAATATGCTTTTTGTGCCTTTGTCCGTCGATTGGCCGCGTGATTGGCAAGAGACGAGATGCTTTTTAAAAGAAGAAAAAAAAAGAAGACGAGAAGGTCGAGAGAGGAGGCCGTGCGATGTCCCATCAGGCGCGAAAATGCATAACGACTGCGCGGGGACTTTATATCTGGGGACTGGATTCACTTTGCTTTAAAAGCCTCTTTCCGCGTGCTGCACCTTTTGCTCAACTCACTTTATCTCTCTCTCTCTCTTTCGCGCGCGCGCCTTTCGTCCAGATATATTTATATACGCACACACAAACACACACACACACACACAC
>UELV01178198.1:0-12841 GCA_900490015.1 Megastigmus stigmatizans | reverse complement strand
TACTATAATTATATTTATTATTTATTGGTTTTGAATCTTTGTCAATAAATATATTTTCTTCAGTGTATTATAAAATATACACTTGAACATATGGCTATGCTCGCTCCCATTTCAGTTATGCTTGTTTTATTCCCTTTAAAATGGACAAGAAGGTATGTTTATTGAGAAAGATGCAAAATCAATGCACATAAATAGTGTACGAGCAAACTAACAGATTTTCACAAAAATGAGTCGAGTATAAATTGCGGAACTTTTTATTGTTATTATAAAATTGTTATGAATTTATTTTTGAATTCATACTATAATTATATTTATTATTTATTGGTTTTGAATCTTTGTCAATAAATATATTTTATTCAGTGCTGTATTATAAAATATATACTTGAACATATGGCTATGCTCGCTCCCATTACAGTTATGATTGCTTTATTCCCTTTAAAATCACAAGAAGGTATGTGTTGGTGGAAACTGAGAGGCAGCCAGTCTGATTGATTGTAGGTGCGGAAAGCCAGGAGAGTAAAACACTCGACACAGTTTTTTCCTTAACTTAACTGCTTTAACAAACTTGATAATACAATACCATTTACAGTGCCAAAAGGCAGGAGAACAAAGAATGTAAGTGTATATAGTTTGTGCATGTTCCGTGTCGTGTTGACGCGCTTGTAGCTCGCGAGAGACTGACTAACGGTCGCGGTCGACCTGTAACGGACGAGTCGTATATGTGTTCCAAATATTATGTTTGTATGTATGATGTGACCCTGTGAGTATTAAATGTGGTAGTAGAAACTTAGACAGTTTTCGGAACATCCCGCCCGCCTTTGCCAGGAACTGGCGAAATGTTGTCCTCCTGCGGCATGATGCTGATCTTCGCTATTGGTCGAGTGTAGCTAGATGATGCAGTCTTGACTTCCACGACTCGACCTACGCCGTCTTGTCCAGGGTGCACAGCAGTGATCCGAGCCAACGGCCATTTGCACGGTGGATAGAGTTCGGAGCGCAGCAGGCAAAGATCACCCACCTTAACTGGATTTTCCCTATTGTGCCATTTTGATCGAGTTTGTAGATGCTGAAGATACTCCCGAGACCATCGTTGCCAAAATTGCTCATACATGTGGCGGAGCATTTACCATCTGTCCAATCGAGGCACGGCAACGTCGAGCAATGAAAGCTCGGGAACGGTGAGAGTCGACTCGCCGATCAGAAAATGGCCAGGGGTCAATGAATCTAAATCCTTTGGATCATCTGAGAGGGGTTGAAGAGGGCGCGAGTTGAGGCACGCTTCAATTTAGGCGAGCAGCGTTGTCATTTACTCGAAGGTTAAAAGAGCTTCCCCAATTACTCTTTTCAGATGAAACTTGACAGACTTGACCGCTGCCTCCCAAAGACCTCCAAAGTGCGGAGCCCCAGGCGGATTGAAGCGCCACTCCGTTCCATCGGCAGCCAGAAGCCGCGCAATTTCGGCATGTTGAGTGCCAGCTTGATTGAACAGGAGCCTGAATTCTTTGTCAGCGCCGATAAAGTTGAGACCACAGTCGCTAGTGAGTGAGGCGCAAATGCCTCTTCTTGCGGTGAAGCGCTTATAGGCACTCAAAAAGTCAGCTGTGGAGTAGCTCGAAACTGCTTCCAGGTGTACTGCACGGGTAGAGAATAGCACACAAAGACACAAATGTACCCTTTCTAGGATTTTGCACCTCTGCCTTTTGAGAACCGCAGATGGATGGGTCCCGCGTAGTCCACTCCTGAGTGCAGGAACGGTCGAAATTGCTGAACTCTTTTAAAGGGCAGATCACCCATAAGCTGCGTGGTAGGTTGAGCTCGTTGACGCCAGCAACGAGTGCATCTGAAGATGGTTGATTTAACGACTTGTCGTCCACGAAGAATCCAAAAACGCTGTCAGAGGTGATTGAGCGTGAGCTGCGTGCCTCCGTGGAGCGTCTTGGAGTGTGCATCTAAAACTAAAAGTTTGGTAAGATTCGAGGTTTGAGGTAAAATTAAAGGGTGCCGTTCATCTGGGTGTAATAAAGAGTGCCTCAATCGTCCACCAACTCGGGGGTGTTCCTGAGCATCCAGGATAGAGTAGAGGCGAATCAAGGTACTTCTGCGAGGCAATGGATCACCCTTTTTTAAACATCTGATTTCTTCGGTAAAGTAGATATGTTGCACCCAATGAACTAGTCCCAAGAGTGCTTGCAATAGGCAATTGGGTGTGATGTTGCAGCTTGCCAATTTTTTGATTTTGCTCGTTGCAAGAATTGCAGAGAGCGAGCAATAGTATTTACGAGTCGAGAAAGCGAACTGAATCTAGTGATAACTTCAGGATCTGCTGTCATCGCAGACGCCGGGAAGCACAAGACTGATCGTCGCTCAAGCGTTTCATGCGATTCGTCGAGATTACACGGACTTGAGCGATTCCAGGGCATACTTGAGCTGATGAGGAATTCTGGGCCGTGAATCCACCTGGATGACTTGACTAAATCTGATGCCAAAATGCCTCTTGACGGCGAATCGGCAGGATTCTCGACTCCAGGCACGTGAAGCCACACAGCAGTTCAGAGTGTTGTCTGAATCTCTGAAACTCGGTTCGCTACGTACGTCTTCCAAGTAATAGGCGGTTGCTTGACCCAGGCGAGAGTGATGGTAGAATCCGTCCAACAAAAACACTGGGCACTCTCGAGACAAAGGGTTTGACGAACTCGCTTGATAAGACGCACGAGCAGTACCGCGCCGCAGAGCTGCAGGCGTGGCAAAGATACCTGCTTGAGTGGAGCTACTTTGCTCTTTGAGGCCAGTAAGATGCTTTGGACATTGCCTTCCTTGGAAACGGTACGCAGGTAGAGACAGGCAGAGAAGGCTCGTTCCGATGCGTCAGCGAATCCATGAATTTTCGAAAAGGCAGTATCGCTGGAGCTCCCGGTCCAACGAGGCACCGAGAAGTGTTGAAGATGTGGCAGGTCATCCATGAGCAGAAGCCATCGTTGCCTTAAGGTCGAAGGCAACGGATCATCCCATCTGATTCCATCGCACCATGACTGCATGAAGATCTTGAATGATGTCGTCACGGGAGTTATCCATCCAACCGGGTCGTACAGTTGACCGATCATGGAGAGGGCTTTTCATTTGGTGAGATTCTCATCGCTCACAGGAAATTCAAATTTGAAGGAGAAGACGTCGAACAAAGTGTGCCAAGCCACGCCCAGCATGGGTATAGTTTGTTCTTCAGGCCACGAGAGAAGTTGAGTGCCGGTTTGCTAAGTGGGAACCCGCCCGCCTTGAGCAGCTCCACGATTTCGGGCTTGAGTGCGAGAGCCTCCTCCAGTGTCGGCTCCAGCAAAGATATCATCTACATAAATCTGATTCAGTAGTACTTGAGCGGCACGAGGGAACTTATCATCTTCATCTTCGACTAACTGCATGAGCGTCCTGACAGCTTGATACGGTGAAGGGCCAAGGCCATAGGTGACAGTGCAAAGATTGAGGACGGTAATTATTGTGCCTATGCGCCACAACATTTGCTGAGAGACTTGATCTTCTTCGTCGATGAGAATCCTCCGAAAGTGTTTCTCGATGTCGGCGGAAAATGCAAGGCGAAAGCCTCTCCAGCGTAGTAGCACGTCGAATGGATCGAGTTGGAGTTTCGGACCGACGTGAAGGCACTCGTTGATGGGAAGTCCAGAAGGTAACTTGACTGATCCATTGAATACAACTCGCAGTTTGCCGACATCACCATGGGTCTTAAAAATTCCATGGTGAGGCAGTAGAAAGCTGGGTGAGTCCTTGGCTACTGATTCCAGAGGTGAGAACTCTTTCATGTGACCGAGAGAGAGGTACTCGGACATAAACGTGTCGTACTTTGCCTGAAATTTAGGCTGCCTTTTAAACCGATTCTCGGTTCTTAGCAAGGCACGAAGAGCAGCTTCTTGAGAGTTGCCAAGTTTATCTATGTTGGGCTTGAAAGGTAGGCGTAGCACATATCTGCCATCAGCAAGGCGTTTATGTGTGGTTACGAAGTGATTTTCGCAATCACGTTCTTCGTTAGAAAGAGTTACTGAAGTATTGAGCGTCACCTCCTCCTGTTGCCAAAAGCGAGTGAGAAGAGCTGCGAGATCCAGATCGACGTGACATGAGAAACTATACACGGTGGTTGGATCGCTTGATGCAGTACTGACGGCACCTGTAAGTATCCATCCGAGTCCAGTTGCCTGAGCGATGATGCCATTATCGCTGGCCTTGCGAATGCCTTCCTCTATCAGCTGGGGATAGAGGTCAGCGCCGATAATAATTTCGATTATATCTGTTGAGTCCATCCTTGGGTTGGCAAGAGTCACACCGTCCAAGAATGCATCGGTAGATGACACTGATTGAGCAACAGGAACGTAGTCGGTGAGACGAGGTAAAATAAGCGCAGTCAGTTTCCATCTATGACTGCTTTCAAAGTGAGGCGTAATTAAAATCGCCGTCTTTGATTTAGCTGTATAGCTAGGCGTCGCACCAATGCCGGTGACAGGTACGAAAGCCGACTGGCGAGGCGCTTTTATTCCCTGAGCCAGGGATTCAGCAATGAACGAGGCTTCCGAGCAGGGATCTACAAGCGCTCGTGCATAAGACGTACGGTTGTGATCGGACGATACTTGAAGTAATGCCGTGGCGAGCAGAATAGCTCGCGACCTTGATGGAATCTGCGTAGCATGAGATGTAGTGCCTACAGAGGCTGGAGGCTGCGCAACAGACGTGGTCGTGACGGTCCTAGCAGACGATCCGTCAGTTCCTTGGGGTTGAGCGGTAATTGGCCCAAAGTTGCGATGGAGCAGGGTGTGGTGGCGACTACGACAAGTAGCACACGTGCCTTTGAATCGGCATTCAGCAATCCGATGTACTCCAAGGCAATTAAAGCATAGTTGCTTCTCTAAAACAAATTTGTGGCGATTATCAAGGGAACAAGCAAGAAAGTTATCACACATATTAAAGTAATGTTCTCCCTGACAGTAGGAGCAACGATGAACACGAGGCGTTGCAGCATTGTGCACGGTAAGTGCAGGTGCCCTAGATTTCCTCGAGACCGAAGATGTCTTCTTTACCGACGGCTGGTGGTCGGTTGGTAAGGCAGTTCCCTGACTCGGCGATGTCTCTAGTCCTTCAATGCGTGCTTTCAGAAAACTGTCGAATTCATCCCATGTGGTGGGTGTAGAGGTATCTCCAAGGGCCAGATCCCAGTCTCTTCGGGTCCTTGGGTCGAGGCGGCTTACGGTGAGATGAACAAAGAAATCCTCCATTTTGTCCATCGGTCGTTTCAGTGCCTCCAGAGTTTCTCTGACCTCTGTAGTTCCGTTTCTAACTGCTTTCAAGGCACTAGAAGATTCGGTGGAGCCAGGAGCGAGCTGAAACAGGGACTCCAAAGAGAGATAAATGAGTTTCCGCGTGTTATCATAATGTATTGTCAATCGGGTCCAAGCGCGAGCGTAGTTGTCGTTCGTGACAGGAATGTTTTTGACGAGGTCCGCCGCTTCGTCCGAGAGACTGCTTTTCAGATAAATGAGGCGTTCAGCATTCGTTAATTTAGGATCATGCTTCAAAAAGGCAGAAAACATGTCCTTGAAAGGCGCCCATTCAGCGTACTTGTCTGCGAAGTGAGGGATGGAGATAGCCGGCATTTTCCGAGATGACGATTCGTGAACGGGAACTACACCGCTACCTCCCGCTGCTCGATTCTCCACCAGCGCATCTAAGGCATCGAGGAATTGACCCTTTTGCTCTAGAAAAACTTCTTCTGCTGCTTCCATGAATTTGTCCGCAAAGTACTTGTTCTCGTCATCATCTTCGGTTGCGACATCTATAATTTGTTCGTGTCTGGTTTGAATACCAGACCATCTTTTGTCGAGCGCTTCTAGTCTCGAACGGATTGATCCTTTGGACGTCTGCTGACCCTTTTTCTTGAGGTTGAGAAAGGCACGGGACATCAGATCGCCTTCTTTCCTATGTACTTTAATAAGATCACTTGCTTCCAGCGGCATGACTAGTCCGCTTGAAGCGACAGAGATTCTTGATTGTTTCTATCGCAAGGCGGTGCGATAGACGAAAATGTCAACATTTTAAGCTGAGTGGACAGTTTCTGAGAGGTATTTACTAGTGCGAGAACGATAGCCAGCACTGTAGGCTCAGATACTATCGAACTGCGAAGGGCACTGCGAATGCCTAGAGGCAGCAGACGCAGAGCCGCAAACCCGCGTTTCGGCGCAACCACAACACTGAGACGGCTTGAGTTATGCCGGGAGCGAGCGAGATGTAAACAAAGCTCGCTCGACTCATCTTACACACACGCACTGACACAGGCACAGACTAGTCGAGAATGAGAAATTGAAATTCCTTTTAAACTTCTTTGTGTCTCCAATTGGCTTTTCCGCTTATGCTTCACTTGATTAAACTCTTGATGATGAGATCCTAGCTCTTTTCAAGGCAGCATCCGGCTTGAAGGACCAAAAATGTTGGCGGAAACTGAGAGGCAGACAGGCTGATTGATTGTAGGTGCGGAAAGCCAGGAGAGTAAAACACTCGACACAGTCTTTTCCTTAACATAACTGCTTTAATAAACTTGATAATACAATACCATTTACAGTGCCAAAAGGCAGGAGAATAAAGAATGTAAGTGTATATAGTTTGTGCGTGTTCCGTGTCGTGTTGATGCGCTTGTAGCTCGCGAGAGACTGACTAACGGTCGCGGTCGACCTGTAACGGACGAGTCGTGTATGTGTTCCAAATATTATGTTTGTATGTATGATGTGACCCTGTGAGTATTAAATGTGGTAGTAGAAACTTAGACAGTTTTCGGAACATCCCGCCCGCCTTTGCCAGGAACTGGCGAAATGTTGTCCTCCTGCGGCATGATGCTGATCTTCGCTATTGGTCGAGTGTAGCTAGACGATGCAGTCTTGACTTCCACGACTCGAACTATGCCGTCTTGTCCAGGGTGCACAGCAGTGATCCGAGCCAACGGCCATTTGCACGGTGGATAGAGTTCGGAGCGCAGCAGGCAAAGATCGCCCACCTTAACTGTATTTTCCTTATTGTGCCATTTTGATCGAGTTTGTAGAAGCTGAAGATACTTCCGAGACCATCGTTGCCAAAATTGCTCATGCATGTGGCAGAGCATTTGCCATCTGTCCAATCGAGGCACGGCAACGTCGAGCAATGAAGGCTCGGGAACGGTGAGAGTCGACTCGCCGATCAGAAAATGGCCAGGGGTCAATGAATCTAAATCCTCTGGATCATCTGAGAGGGGTTGAAGAGGGCGCGAGTTGAGGCACGCTTCAATTTAGGCGAGCAGCGTTGTCATTTCCTCCGCCGGCTGGTGCCCTGTAACAAAAAATTCGCCGGGGACACGCAGTGTGGTCCCGTACAGCATTTCTGCTGGAGAGGCGCGCAGGTCCTCCTTGAAGGATGTGCGGTAGCCGAGCAGCTCCGTGGGCAGGGCGTCTGGCCACGGTGTCGACGGCGAGCACTTGAGGGCCGCCTTGAGCGTGCGGTGAAGGTGTTCCACAAGGCCGTTGGACTGCGGATGGTATGGTGTCGTGTGCGTGTGTTTCATCGCGACGAGCTTCGCCAGCTCGGTGAAGAGGCTTCTCTCAAACTGCGCGCCTTGATCGGAGGTGATGGTGAGCGGAGACCCGTAGACGCAGATCCACTCGTTGTAGAGCGCCCGAGCGATGGTCTCGGGTCCTTTCTCTGGCAGAGGGATAGCGAGAGGCCAACGAGAGAAGCGGTCGACGACGGTGAGGCACTGCGACATGCCCTTGCACAGCGGAAGCTGAACGAGATCCACGTGTATGTGGCAGAACCTGCCATCGGGCGCATCGAAGCGCTGGAACGCTGACCTTTTATAGCGATGGACCTTGCTTCGTTGGCACGACTAGCACTGGCGTGACCAGGTGAGGGCGTCCTTGCGGATGTGGGGCCAGAAGAACTTCTCTGCTAGGGTTCATCCTGAGGCTCGCCCGCATGGGTGCGAGAGGCCGTGCACCACGTCGAAGGTCCTCCTGCGAAGCGACGGCGGCAGGTAGGGGCGAATGGTGTTGCCCTCGAAAACGCAGTAGAGCGGGTGTCCCTCCACTGTGAGCTGCTGGAGCTGAAGGCGAGGAAGCTCAAGGAGGTGCCGAACCTCCTGATCGGACGCCTGCGCCTCGCCGATGGCCTTGGCATCCAGGCTGGTCGGCATCGAGACCGTGTGGATCCTGGAGAGGGCGTCTGCGACCACGTTGTCCTCGCCTCGCATGTACTCGAATCGAGCGCTGAGCTGATGGATGTAGTCGATGTGTCGCTGCTGCCTCGGCGATACCTTGTCTGCGCTCTGTCGTCCGGCGTAGATCAGTGGCTTGTGGTCGGTCCTCACGGCGAACGGCTCGCCCTCCAGAAGTCTCCGGAAGTACTTGGCGGCAGCGTAGACGGCGAGCAGCTCTCGGTCGTACGTGCTGCACCTCGTCTCCGCCGGTAAGAGCTTCCTAGAAAAGAAAGCCAGACGTCTCCAGGTCCTGTCCGGCTGCTGTTGGTCGCGGGCTGCGCCGATTGCGGTGCTGGAAGTGTCGGTGCTCAGTCTGAGAGGTGCCATCGGGAGCAGGAAGGTCATTGCGACGGCGTCAGCGATGCTTCTCTTGCAGCGGACGAATGACTCCGCAGCTGTGGGCGTCCAAGCGATTGGGTGCCTCTTCGGTCTGGCCTTCAGGAGGTCGTTGAGCGGCGCCTGCAGCTCGGCCGCGTGCGGGATGCAGCGGCGGTAGTAGTTGATGGTCCCGAGGAAGCGTCTCAGCTGCGTTGAGTCCTTCGGCTGCGGGAAGTCGCGGATGGCCTGCAACTTCGGCTCCGGTGGCTTGAAACGGTAGCCCGCGAAGGTGACCTCCGTTGCCCCCAGGGTACACTTACCGATGTTCAGTCGCAGCTTGGAATCGCGCAGAGTCGCAAACAGCTGCTCCAGATGCTGAAGGTGCTCCGCGTGTAAGGCGGAGAAGACGATGCAGTCGTCAACGTAGCATCGGACGAAGGGCAGCTTCCTTAGGAGGTGGTTCATCACTCGCTGCAGCGTCTGCGCGGAGTTGCGCAGGCCGAGGGCATCCCAACGAACTCAAATAGTCCGAACGGCGTAGCGACTGTAGTTTTCAGCACGTCCTCCTCGGCGACGGGTATCTGGAAGAACGCTTTCCTCAGATCCACGACGGAAAAGACCTCTCTGCTGCACTCCTGCAAGAGGTCCTCGATGATGGGCAGTGGATAGCGATCGGCCACTGTGCACTCGTTGAGGCGACGATAATCGCCAGTGAAGCGCCATCCTCCTGGCTTCGGGACCGTGTGAAGCGGACCGGCCCATGAGCTCGCCGACGGCCGTATCACCCCTTGATCGAGTAAGGCGGCGAATTCCTCCTTGGCGGCTGCGAGGCGCTCACCCATGAGTCGGCGCGGGCGCGCGAATACCGGGGGTCTGGCTGTCGTGATCTGATGGCGAACAGGCAGATCTGGTAGAGTGGCTGCGGCTCTGGGCGGCAGCGTCAGCTCCTCGAAGCGCTGCAGCAGCGTCACGTAGCGGTGGCGTTCGGAACTCTTAGCGCAGCAGGCGTCTGCTGCAGTGGTAACGCTATGCAGCGACGCGATGCCTAGCGTACCGACCATCGCGACGTCTGGCGAGACCCCAACCAGCTTGCGCGACTTGAGGTCCGGCAGCAACCCGAAGTGCACCAGGAAGTCCGCCCCAATTATCGGCGTGTCGACATCGGCGACAATGAACGACCATGAAAGTTTTCGCGGGAGCCCGAGGTCGAGGCGCATCGGACAACGGCCAAACGTTGAGATGGCCGTTCAATTCGCGGCATGCAGCACGAGGGTCCCCCGGGCGAGTTTGCGCGTCACGCTGCGCCTCGGGAGTAACGACACCACTGAACCCGAGTCCACGAGGAAGCGGTTCGTGGTCCCTTTGTCGCGCACATAAAGTCTGTTTTCGCGCGGAAAATCGTCGGCGGTGTCCGTCGATTGCAGCGCCGGCGCGGTTAGTTTCCCGTTGGCGCGTAGGTGCTGGGAAGCCGGAAGCTGGCGGTTTGGTGTGGACCCCCACAATTATATTTATTATTTGTTGGTTTTGAATCTTTGTCAATAAATATATTTTCTTCAGTGCAGTATTATAAAATATACACTTGAACATATGGCTATGCTCGCTCCCATTACAGTTATGATTGCTTTATTCCCTTTAAAATGGACAAGAAGGTATGTCTATTGAGAAAGATGCAAAATCAATGCACATAAATAGTGTACGAGCAAACTAACAGATTTTCACAAAAATTAGTCGAGTATAAATTGAGGATCTTGTTCCAACTTTTTATTGTTATAATAAAATTGTTATGAATCTATTTTTGAATTCATAATATAATTATATTCATTATTTATTGGTTTTGAATCTTTGTCAATAAATATATTTTCTTCAGTGCAGTATTATAAAATATACACTTGAACATATGGCTATGCTCGCTCCCATTACAGTTATGATTGCTTTATTCCCTTTAAAATGGACAAGAAGGTATGTCTATTGAGAAAGATGCAAAATCAATGCACATAAATAGTGTACGAGCAAACTAACAGATTTTCACAAAAATTAGTCGAGTATAAATTGAGGATCTAGTTCCAACTTTTTATTGTTATAATAAAATTGTTATGAATTTATTTTTGAATTCATACTATAATTATATTTTATATTTATTTTATTTATTTTTAAAAAATGTGTATGATGTGGAACTATTTCACCGTTTATGTTACATAACTTTTTTTTAAATTTTCGTTTGCATTTTTAAGGGAAAGAAACAACTGTCATTATTTTATTTGGAGGTTTAACTTTACATAGCTTTTTAAAATAGCAATAACTGCAGTTATTAATAATTCTTTACTTATCCTTAGGATTTACATGATATTTTACATCTCTTAATATTACCACAAAAGTATTTACAGTAGTGTCTTTATTGAATAACTGCAGTTATTATTTTATTTTAAATTATTTCTCGTCTCCTGTTTTCGAAAATTGCGCTTCATATCATTCAAATATTGCTAATAATTTTATACAATTGATGGCAGCTGCGATTGAGTATTTTTTTGTATGTTACATAGCTTTTAATTGTTCAATAACTTATTTTTTCTTCCTGTATATTATCTCCTAATTTTAAGGGACTTTTCGAAACACTGCTGATGAAAGGTGCTTTTTACAATGATCAGGTAAGTATATTTTTATTTCATCTATTTATTAAAAAACTAAATTTAAAATCGGGCAGCCTTGAGCGTTCGAAATCGGGCATCCTTGAGCGCTCGAAATCGGGCAGCTTTGAGCGCTGTACATCGGCTAGGTTGTAGCCTTCAGTACTATAATTTGTATTAATATTATAATATTTGACAATGAAGAAACGTATTCATAGATACGAATTAAGTGTTGAAGATAAAAACAGAATTATTAATGGATCATTATTACGAAACAGACATATAGACAAATTTCACGGCCTCTTACGTGATCAGTCACACTTCCGTCCGCAATCGACGTTGCTTCTTCAGCGTCTTATTAAAGACTCTCTATCTACATGTGTTGAGCCAAATCCTCGTAATATGAGTCACTTGCAAATACTACATAGTTGTGATGATTTCTGTGAAAAATGTATAGGCGGTCATTGGATTACTTGTTTCTATATTACAAAAGGGATTTTCATATATGATTCACTAAATCAAAAATGTTTACATAGAAGCCAAGAAATTTTTTTAAGGAAGTTATTTCCATATTTTAAGGAGACTCCTATTTACTTTCAAAAAGTACAGTATCGGGAAAATGCAACAGATTGTGGTGTACTAGCCATAGCATTTGCAATATCGTTATTTTTCAACCAAAATCCAACGGAGATTACATACGATTATAATAAATTACGTTACCATCTTTATAGCATGTTTGAACACAATAAACTAATTTCCTTTCCAGTGCTTTTAAATGAAAGTATTAAAAAAAATAGTTTTCATACGAATGCATCTGAAGATAGATCCAATGTGGTAAATAACATATGTGTATTAAATACAGGGGCTAATGGTGTGCTTAAAAATAAACCTATTATAGATAATAAAACTGCTGTATTAAAAACAAGTTTTACAAGTAAAGTTATGGAATCATCAAATGAATATTGCAATGTTATTGGACTGCCTAATGCAGATTGTGTATCCTGCTAGACAAATGCATCTTTGCAAAGTTTACTGCACTGTGTGACCATAAGATAAAAACTTTCACTAAACCCAGAACAAAACATTCTCTATTCTGTTTTCCAAGATTATAAATCTCGACGTAATGTTAAAATATCGTCATTGAGAGCATTTGCTCATAATAAATTTACTGCTTCAGTTCAGCAGGATGCTGCTGAATTTATAATGTATCTGTGCGAAAAATCAAATAATTTACGCTCTACTCTGAAACATGAGTTGACAGCGGAATGGAAATGTTTTCATTGTAATGATACATATGTATCTACACCTTCGGATAATTATATTTTACCTTTGGCTTTACCAAATTTTGCTAAATATTTTACTTTGCAGAGTATAATTGATAGGAATATGGGATACTGGCAAGATACTGAAATAATTTGTATGAATTATGGATGCTACCGTCAAAAAAAGGAGCTAACACTCTTAAATACAAATAATTCACTTGTAATTCTTCAATTGCAATTATTTATTAATAATAATGGCGTTATAGAAAAAATTAATAATATTAATTTTGAGAATTTACCAAACGTAAAAGTTGTTATAAATAGAAAGAACTACAGAGTTATTAATGCTATTTTTCACCATGGATCCA
>UELV01178194.1:0-12024 GCA_900490015.1 Megastigmus stigmatizans | reverse complement strand
ACCTCTAGTGCCACTAGTGTATACTACTACTAGTTTTCTCCCACCTCGAGTCAGTTTCATTCAAGCGCGCTTATCCCAACGTCATTCACTGTGACAACTTGTTTCTCCTTTTCATCAGCCGACAGTCATGCCTTTGAATCGTAACCCAATTTTCAGGGAATGCCGTGTGTGGCATCGTTGGCGATCTTTTTTTTCCCCCTCGCTCTTTTTCGATGCGTCATCCTAGACGAAAACTTACGCACGCGTTTCCATTTGGTTTCGTTTGAATGATGCAACGGTAATTTTTCTTTCAAATCAACGTTTTTTTTTGCTTCTTTTTTCTTTACGACTTTCCGGTCTCGACGTTTCCCAAAAATTAGAAAAAAATTTAAATTTAACGATCTATTGGAAACTCTAATTTTTACGACTCTTTGGAAAATTATCATTTTATGACTTTTTAGAAAACTAAAAAACTTTACAATCTATCAATTCTTTTGTATTCGAGCAATAATATTTTTAATTTTCAATTTTCCCATTTTAAGTGATTACACTTGTATATGAGAGTGAAGAAGTTCGACCACAGAGCCTGGATCAATTCATCATGAGAAAGAGAGAGAGAGAGAGAGAGAGAGAGATATGTATATATATATAGAGAGATAATTGGAGTATTATACCAATAATCCATGAGTTGTAAGTGACGTACCTTCGACGTTAAGTACAGTAGGCTGAGATATGACCATCTTATCGCCGGACACGCCGACGCAGTGTATGAGGCTCTGGTCCTGCGGCGTCACGCACTCGATAATCAGTTTGGACACCTCGCGGGCTATTGCTGTGTACGAGACATCGGCCACGCTCTCGCGCTCCAACTGCTCCACCTGTGCGCACAGCCAGAACAATATCGGGGGGCATTATTAGACCGGCAACACATACACACGCACACCCACACGATCGACACGCGCAACTTGATGCGCGAGCCGTTCATTGAGGGAGCTTATAAGAGAGGCAGAGTGAGAGAGAGAGAGAGAGAGAGAGAGAGAGAGAGAGAGCGAAAGTGGAACCTACCTGTCTGCCGGGATTCTCTCCCATTATCCAATAGATTCTGGGCGGTGGGCTACCGTCAACCTCGCACTTGAGTTCCAGTCTGTGCCTGCAAACAAAGATATTATACACTTATAGCATAAGCCGGGGTAAGTATACCAAGTGCAACTGCAAACAATGCAGACTGTAAATCCCTATGAGAATTACTCACCCATGGGGTACGCTAACGTAGCTGGTCGGGCTCTCCTTTATCGTCACGTATCTCTGCAGCGTACTTTTCTGCAACCATTGAAACAATTCTTTTCTATAGCTAATCTCTTGTATATATATATATATATATATACATATATGTACACATGTGAGTTACGTGTCTATTTTTTAACGAGACGATGCCGGCCTCGCGGAGATATTTGCTCGTTTTAAGACTTCGATATATAATAATCGAGTTTGGGGCTAAGACGACTGTTAACCGACACTTGCGTTCTATCAGCGAATCGGTTGCTTCTATATACATTCCAAGCGTTTTGCAAAAAAAAAAACTTTGTTGAAATATTTTCCCGAAACGTTCGCGTTATCGCGCCGAGCTAAAATGTCAAATTGGAATATCCTGCGATGGTCCCCTCTGTGTAAGTATATGTTAAATATAAGACCGCGCGCGCTACCAAAGTATATATACATATATATAAATATACGTACTTTATCAAGTATACTCGCTTATCGTTACACTTTATCATTATAATTATGCGCACACTCTAATTGAATTATCTTATCGAAAGATTCAGCTGCAACGAATGAAGTAACATATACCGGATATACGATATGATAAAAGAACTTTATATACAACTCGGATCTCAGTCTTATCGAAAGTTCGTAAATCCCCTCGAGATTCGCATCGCTCTAAAGACACATAATCACACACAGACGCACACACGAAAATATTTATTATAGGTAGGTAAGTATACGTTACCTGGGAGGTGCTCGGCAAATTCATCTCGGAGGCGCGTATCTCTTGGGAATAGAGGCTCGCGTCCTCGCCTACGTCCTGATCGACGTCGTGTAGAGTCCTACTGAAGCTGAAGGGCGATGCGCCACTTATCGCCGAGGCGATGGCGAGCAGAATCGCCAGGGCGTAGGAACCGCTGCTAAGTCGTTGCATCTGCAATCAAGACAGAGAGAGATGCGCCGTCGCTGTGAATTCGTGCGATGCATATACACATACACGACCACACACATGCACACACACACACACACACATATATATAGAGTACAGATCGGTGAGAATAGCGGCAGTACGGCCGATCTCGCGTTCGCCCACTTTGTACGATACGTCCGCGGGATCCCCGTACAAGGGACAAATCGGCTAAATATCCGCGAGATTTCACGCGTATATATATATATACAATAAGACTGCAGCACAACTTGATAAACGTGATGCCGCTGTCCAACCGAGCTGGCCGACTCTTACTTATCGACGGGATTCTCCAGCATCGTTTCCTCGCGGCCCGGCACTCGGATATATTCCCTCGGCTTCTCTCTCCCTCTCTTTCCCGTGCGCGAATATCGTTATCCACAATTACGACGTCGACGACAAAAGTATCGGGGTGGACCAAAAAAAAATCTCGATTGTCTATATAGAGATCTTGTAAGGTGCGAATATGTATATACCACAGGAGTACTCACGGCTAGGTAACAGTGGTCGGGACGATGCGTTTCTGAGTAACAAGTCGAAGGATGCTTCGTGGCCCGTTGGCGGCAGGAGCGCTCTAACAAAGTTGTGGCGGTTGAGTTGATGGCGCGACAGAACCTTCATAATCGAGCGCTAGCGAGCGAATAGTGAGCGCGGAGGACGGGATCGCGAGCGAGCTGCTTGAGCGGGGGACGACCGACGAACGGCGGCGGCTCGCGCTCGAAAAAAAAATCGGGAGCCAAGGAGGCATGTGAGTAGTGGTATAGTCCCTCGCTCTCTCTCTCTCTTACTCACTCTGCTCGGCCGTTTGTTGCATCAGCAAAAAGTGTCGAGCCGGAGCGAGTAAGAGCGCGCGAGGGAGTTGCTACTTATACGTTGCGGGAGCGAGAGAGAGAGAGAGAGAAAGTAAGTGCGAATAAGCAGCGAGTGTATAGGGAATTAGAAGGAACGCGATATATATATATATATGCGTGGAGTGATGGATAGATAGGAGTATATAGAGGAGAGAGATAGATTGAGAGACGGAGTAAGCCAGGCAGTTTTTGGGAGCTCCGCGCGCTATTACGAGCATGTCTCTGTCGCTCCGTACGTCTCACGCGCTTTTCTGCACTGCGTGCACGATGGTTCTCGCGCTCTCCGTCTCTCTCTCTCTCTCTCTTTCTCTCTCTCGCCTCACGTTGCTCCGTACTCCGGCACGTGCGAGTGTGTATATATACACGCACGTATAGCCGTGATGTATATATGCGGTCGCGGCTGCGGCGGCCGGCGCATACACAGCAGCTCGTCGCAGAGTCTGTGTAGCCGTCGTCGGGTCAGGTATGCCGCGCGAAAGGGGGAAAAACGCCGGTTAGCCGGCATAAAACCGCGACGATCGCACATAAGTATATACACACTCTTTGTATGTATATATTCACGATCGTGTATATATGTGCACTCGCGGAATACCGATACCGATTTCTCTCACGGTCTCGCATAGGGGGTGTAGCGGTAGAGACGCTCGAGTTAAACAAAAAAAAAAAAAAGAAAAGAAATGAACTCTCGAAGGGTAGAACCAAAAAAAGTACTTGTATGGAGAAAAATTACAGGAGAGAGAGCGAGATACAGCGAACACTTGGACAGAAAGAAAGAGACAGAGAGAGAGAGAGAGACACTCACCGTTGAAGGATGCGAGCAAGGAAGCTGCAGCAGAATCTTCGAATGCACAGGTCTTCGAAGAAGCACTGGTCCACGAGAGACGTCCAGTGGTTGCAGGGTAGCGGTGGGTGATGAGCAAAGTCCCAACGGTGTGTCTTGTCCACTCGGTGAGACCGATGCTGCTGCTGCGTGTCTCTGTGCTAACTCTGCTGCTGTCTCTCTGGCGGCTGCCTCTGAGTCTGCGGTGTCCGAAGGTGTAGGTTTTCTCGTCGAGAGTGTATATAAGTGTATATATATGTATGTATGTATATATATATGAGAGACTTGTTAAAGGCACAAAGTCGATCGCGATGTGTCACTTTTGTATTTTCAGTCCTTTGATGGAGGCGGTGGAGACCGACTGGTGAGCCAAGTCTTGCCGCCGGTACATTTATACGTTCAAATGCAACAATCGTCTTCTCTCGTTTCCTTCCGATTGGCCTTCGAAATCGGGAGTGGGGGCATTCGTTTCCCCAGCAACTAATTCAATTCTTCAGAGTAGCCATACCCCCTCGAGAAAGAGGGACGAAGAAAGACAGAGAGTGAGAGAGAACGAGGAGGGGGACGCGCGGGTGACAAAGAGACGGGGCGGCATGCGGGAGGAAGGGGGGGGGTAGGGAGGCGGTAGGGGGTAGGAGGAGAGAAGAAGCGATACTGCAGCACACACGCATCTATACGGGAGAGAAGGAGCGCGAGCGCGCGCGAGAGAGAGAGAAAGAGAGAATGAGAGCTGTGAAGGAACTAGAGGAAGGGGGAGCGAGAGAGAAGAACGGCCGATCTCCCCCTCGCTTAAAATGCGCTGGCTGCTGCTGCTGCTGCCGCTGATACTGATGCTGATGCTGATGCTGATGCTGCTGTTGCTGCTTCTATGTCTCTCTCTCTCTCTCCCTCCCTCCCTCTCTCCCTCTCTCTCTCTTTTACTCCTACGAACTGTGTGCGCACGCACGAACATAGATATGAGGATGAGCTCTGCCGCCCCGGAGACTCTGACGATACGAGGAGAGAGGATATATCTCGCGAGCGCATGAGAGTCAGTGTGCGGCCTCCCTATACAACACCGTTCTCTATCTCTCTCTCTCTCTCTCTCTCTCTCTCTCTCTCCCTCTCTCTCCCTCTCTATGTGCGTGCGGGTGCTCTTCTCTCGTGCACGCCGGCACACGATCATCACTATTGCGATATAGCGAGAGGGAGAGGAACGAGAGGACACCACGTGTGTGCACGAGATGCTGCTGCTGTTGCCGCTGCGGCTACGGTTAAACGGAGGTCCAAATTCGGCTCGCTTTTCTCGGAAAAGTGCGTGCAGGCGATTTCGACAAGTTCCGACGACGACGACGACGACGACGACGACGACGAGGATAACGAGGAAGAGGAGCACCACGACGAAGACGACGTCGATCGGGTGCGCGGCTTCTCCTTCGTCGGCATCCTTCGTTTCGCGCTCTCTCTCTCCCCCCCCCCTTTGCCCCCTTGCCGCTTGCTCCACACTACTCCTCCTCCAGCTCTCTTCTCTCTTCCTCCTCTTCTTCCTCCACCTCCTTTTCTCTTTTCAAGGCGAACCTTCCTTTTTCTTCCTCTTGCTGCTCTTTTGCCCTCTCTTTCTCTCTCGATCTCTCGAGCGATCCGCTTCTCCTTCTTCGTCGCGTTCTGCTGTTGCTGCTGCTGCTGCCGCTGCTGCCGCTGGCGAGAAGAAGCACTTGTCGGTCGTCGCCGTCGTCGTCGTCGTCGTCTTCGTCTTCCTCTTCGTCTTCGTCGTCGCCGTTATCGTTCTCGTTCTTCTTGTTGCTCCTGTTGTCCCCTAGTTCTCTTTCTTTCTCTTTCTCTATCTCTCTCTCAGTTGCGTGTTCCCTTATAGTACTTAAGATACAGAGTGAGTCTCGTCAACGAATGCAGAGAGATAGCGAACGTAGAGAGAGAGAGGAACCATAAAGTCAAAGTCGTTCGCTTATTCTTTCTCTCGCGTTAAATTTAACGCCAGTCTTTCGCGCCGGAAGCCCGCTAGGAAGAAGTCGCATGATCTTCCCCCCTCCCCCCTCCGTACGCCCTTTTCACCGCAGATATCGTCCGCATATGGGCGAGGAAAAAAAAACGATTGTCGCATCACCCGATCCGCTTCCCTCGAGATCCTTTCTTTTTTCTTTTGCGCTGTCTCACTCTCGAGAGTCCAGTGGTAACATCTACTTAAATTTAGATTTGTGGCAGGCGGCTCATAGACTCAGAGGGAAAAAGTCCCGTGCTTATTTTTCTCTCGCTAGGAATAATTCGAATTTTAATTCTAGGGAGTTCCTGCGGAAAATTCGCTAGCTGCGAGGTCCAGTCGATTTTCTAAATTTTCGGGGAGAAAAATGGAGAAAATCGAGAGTACAGGTACGTTGGATTTCGTTGCATTTAGCTCAGTCCTCCCGCAAGCTTCGCGTTCGTTTTGTTATTCGAAGTAAAGCTAAGTCCGAGAATGTCCTTCGATGTAAGATTACTGCCGAACTTTTATTTTTAATTAAGATACATCTGGATTCACAGACAAAATTTGACCGTAGCAATACCGATCATTCAAAAAAAAAAGTCAGTCAAAAGCTTGAATGCGAACCAAATACAACGAACTAGTGGTGAGTAGTTTTAAAAATGAATAATTGTCATAATTTTAAAGTATAACGTAAAAAGGATTCCTTAAATTTGTCGCATTCTTAAACCATTTTTTTTCTTAATTTAAGAAAGAAAATTTAGAGTTCTTGTATTATTTCAAGAAATATACTCGTGAAATAAGTAACAACTGTAATTGAGTAAAAATTAAGAAACACTTTCAAAATCAGGAAATAAAAAAACAACTACTGATTTTAAGACGTTAACTTTTCTAATTTTAACGTTCCAATATTCTAAAATGGAAAGAAGTAACGTAAACTAAATCTAAAGGGTTCGCGTCGTAGATATTTTTATCAAAACGATAATTATTAAGTGTATATTTAATACTTAATATTAATTCGTGTGAAATACTATTATAAACTGACATTTTGGTAGTTTCTTTGTTTTTCGTACAAATATTTTCATATGTCCAACACAGAAGCCTGAACTACATAATTTAAACATTTTTGTGCAACAAATTTAATTTTATTGAAATTTCATTCGTTACAGTGCTTCAAACGCTTTTCAATAAAATTAAATTTATCCTACAATAATGTTTAAATTATATAATTCGTCTGAGATTATTATGTACTGTTCACTTGCTTAGCACTATTGTCTAGATGCGAGACTCCAATTTGCATCGTTGAACCACAACGCAATAATTAATTGAAATGAAGCTAATCAGGGATATGAACTACTTTTAACATTATTTAATACATAAAGAAACACTGAAAATTTGCAGGAGAACATACATTGTTACAGTAATTTTTTTTTATTTCTGCATTTTGAAAGAGTTTCTTAAATTAAGAATAATTTTTCAGTTACTTATAAAATAAGATTTAAGGCAGTACAGTTAAAAAGGGTTAATTAAAAAATAAGGAAACACTCTAACTTTTCATTCTTAAATTAAGAAAAAAATGGTTTAAGAATTGCAACAAATTTAAGGAATCCTTTTTACAATGTTATTATATTTTTGTAATAATGAAATAAATACTTGAATCATACAAAAAAAATTACGTTTTCCCTTTTTCTACTTTCTTTTTACTGAGTCGTTAGTATATTAACTGTTTAATGCTCGCATTACTTTTTCGCTGCACTTCAACGATGCAAGCTTCAGACACATTACTCTTTATCCTTTGCATTACACGAAAATCTCGCAGCAAATTTCACAAGGGATGCCAAAAACTGTACTGCCTTAAATCTATGCCACTTCACTCGAGCCTCGTTTGAGTTTAATTTAGTAGTTATCCGTGGTTATAGTGAAACAGATGGCGAAAAAGGTTTCACGCAAAAAGCTTCACTTATATACAGCTTCCGGACAAGACGCAGCTCAGTGGGAAATCAAAGACGTCGCAAGTAAGGATTACATTAGCGGCTGTACGAAAAGCCACTTACGCATTCTAATTCAATATCGTAAAGGGGATTAGGCTAAATATAGACGCTTAGCGATTTTGTAAGAAGACAATGATCATTCATTGACTTGCGCTAAATCGGCTAAATCGTTCGTACAGGCGACGATGCGCTATATTGCATAGAGGAATTAGCTTTTTGAGAAATTTCGAGCAAGGTACCATTAATTCATGAAGCGTCCCATTTTTCATTCGGATGGAAGTGTAAGACACTTGCGCCGTTGTAACGGGCAAAGTTAAAAGTGGCTATATATCCCCATGTAAAAGTTTAGTTGGAATTATCAAAAGTAAAAGGGCGATGTGTTCAACTAAAACCATAGTCCATTTTCGAGTCGAGCGAAAAAGGTATGGAAGAAGCGCCAAGGGCTGTCTTGGTTGACGAGGGTAACGTGGTAATAAAAATTATTATTTAAAACCAAACCGGGGCGAAGTTAAAATGGCCCTATACTCCCGCAGAGCTCCGAGAAGTTCAAAACGATTTTTCATCCCAAATTACATTGTAAATCGGCTGGTTGAGCGATTTTTCACTTCTTTACATTTCCGAAAGAGAGAGAGAGAGAGAGAGAGAGAGAGAGAGAGAGAGAGAGAGAGAGAGAGAGGGGGCAAAGGATATAGAGAAGAGAGGCTGCACGAGAAAGATAGAGAGAGAGCAACGGATATAGAGAAGAGAAGCTGCGCGAGAGAGAGAGAGAGAGAGAGAGAGAGCATCAGAAGCAGCAGCAGCAGCAGGAGGGGTAGGCAAGAGGAGGAGATGGAAAGAGTTGGTGGCTTTGATCTTTGATTCTCGGAACTTGGCTCTCGGTTGCGCGCGTTACATGCAAGACACATACACGTACGAGAGGCAGAGGCGCGCGCGCGACGCGCTCCTTCCCGATCATCTTCCACCGCAGTCCCTCTCTCTCTCTCTCTCTCTCTCTTTCCCTCTCTCTCGCGGCATGGACCACGACAAGAAAGAGAGAGAGAGAGAGAGAAAATTACATCACGATCTGACCAATCTCGTGAGAGGCACAAGCAGATTGCAAGAAACGATCATTGCTCCGGCACGCGTTCAGGCTATCAACTGGCAATTATTGTCCTTTCTTTTAAATCGTCAAGCGATCGGCACGTACGCATACGAGTAATGTATAGGCGCAGAGAGAAAGAGAGAGAGAGAGAGGGAGACCACCACCTCTGCTGCAGCCCAGAATATATATGCACATATATATATACTTGTATCGCCGAGGGAAAAAGTTGACGCTGCACTGGATGCAGTCGATATAACTTCACAGTCTGAGTCTGCGATTAGCCGATGGGATGTTGCTTGTTTAACGCTATACCCCTATAGCTGACCTTTTAATGCAAGTGCATTTGAAGCTTCGGAGATAAAATTACACGTGCATGAGAAATGCAGCTTAAGATAACGCATTGTAAAAGGAGCTTGCGGAGGGCTCGATGGAGTTTCGGGAGAGCTTTTACAGTCAGTTTCTAGTTTCTTTTATTCTTGTACTGACATATATGTATTTCCCTTTGAAGATTCCGATAATTCTTTTAATTCAAACGGTTAAAATGAATCCGAAAAACACTAGACAATTAACAAAATCTACTTTGAATTTTTTGATTCTACTGAAGCATACATATAAAATGATAATAAAATATTATATAAATCAAGGTATTTTTATACCCCTTTGCTTGATAAAGAATATTTTCTTTAAAAGAAATATTTTAAACATGTGCAGTATTTAATTACTGCATTTGAGTATAATATTTTATTTGAACGATGAAAAAAATTTAATAGTCCCAAAAAGCTTAGGGTTTTTAAGCATGAGATAATTGAGAATCCTAGAATTCTGACTAAAATATCCAGATAAAACCTGACGAGTTCGGACAGGATTGCTTTCATAATTTAAAAAAGACCGCAAAGGTCTCACCCTAGCAACGCCCCGCTTTCGTCGGGATTTCAAAGGCAATTCTATCTGAATTAATCCGGACTGATTAATCACGAAGCTATCCGGAAAAATTCAGTGCGTCACGCGATTAAGCCTCTTAAATACAAAATTGTACACTTCCATCATTAATGGACCAATATGATGCGCCTTAATATTGAATGACATTAATTCCAGTGCCATTATGAAGGCATTTAATGCTATTTAAGACACATTTCATTAACCGTAAAACACATGTTCGAAGTTTTTTCCATTCGATCTTTTCAATTGACTATGATTTACATTAAAAAGCATCTGCTACTGTAATAATTATATTTCAGTTTTTAATATGATTTTCTAGGTATTAATAAAAGACAATGAAAACGGAAAAACCCATTTATATTTCCATTTCAATAGACTCTTGACGGTTATTCTTGTCAATCAAAGAATTTTTGTATCAATTAACTCGAATGTAAATCCTTGAAAATTAACCCATTACCTTCAAATCGTATATATTCTAAAAACTTAAATAGGTCAAAGTACAATATCTGGGCTTCCAATGAATAAAATCAAATAATTCATAAAATTATGAAGAAAGATAAATTAATTCGGTCTAACGCTTTGCTTCTATGGCACTAAATATTAGATTAACTAAAACTGTCGTACTTTATTTGATAATAGTTCAAGCTGTGTCGAAATATATTTTTCGTCACTCTAACCACAAAATCGCATGTTTGATGCGACTTTACGGCTCTCGTGATGAAAAATACGGTTCGAGACTAGGGCGTAAGAGGATTTTTCCCTCACTCGAATTTTCGACCTCGCTTCGCTCGGCCGAAAAACGTCTCGTGAGTGAAATAATCCTCTTCCGCCCCCGTGTCGAAATGTACTATTCTAGACCTGATAGAGCCAGACTTATCCTGAATTGCTGATTGAATAATGTTATTGACCAGTCTAGTCGGTTTTTTTAAATCAAATATATAAAAAAAAATCTTATTCAGTTTGTTGAGAAACTGAATAGATCTAACTATGTACTTATCAATTCGATTCTAT
Source organism: Megastigmus stigmatizans (assembly GCA_900490015.1). Taxonomy (NCBI): domain Eukaryota; kingdom Metazoa; phylum Arthropoda; class Insecta; order Hymenoptera; family Megastigmidae; genus Megastigmus; species Megastigmus stigmatizans. The sequence continues at coordinate 1,168 of UELV01178194.1, read as the reverse complement.
CCGATTCTTTTAAATCGCATTTGTTCAATTGCATCCGGAACTACCATATATATATTTCATAATTCAAATTAGACCGTAACTATGGATATTTAAAATGTTAGACCAAACTACTCGATCTGTCGCGCACACGCATACCGATCATCAACAAACCTGAAATATCTTCCGATCGAGCCCTCCAATCACACCGAGGGATCGGAGAAAAATATTTTCCTATTTTTCAGATAGCCTAGAAATACGAGCTCGATCAGATTGAAGACTGAGAAAAACAAAGTATATTCGCATACATATAAAAATCTAAACGCAGTTATATTGGCCGGGTAAACATTTGTTTTCCATCGCGTGCGGCGGCAACGTGGTCAAGAGTAGTCGATGCGCAATTAATTCGAGCACGATTGTATACACAGAGAGAGCTTATTCGACAGCGGGAATGCTATTACCTTGGATTTTCGCCAGTCATGGTATTTCGACTATATAGATATAATAAGCTCGTCTCAGCTCCAATACAAACCGAACAAAGTGTATATATGTATATAATAATAATATATATATACAAGCGGAGGGAGAAAGAGAGGAAGGAAAATGAGAAACAAGTGAGGTGGGGATAAGCGGTAAAGAATGAAACGCGCAATAAAGAATGTCGATAGTGCGCGCTAAGGATGCGTACCATAAGCGAAATTCGATCGTTTCCGATCGTCGAAAGAACAAAAAAAAAAGAGAAAAAAAAAGAGGAGGCGCAGAAGCCGTGTGTTCACCGCTACAACTCGTGTGCCGGTGTGGTCAAATTACCCGAGGCAACTTATTACATATATACGCTAAAAGAAACGGAGTTGAATATTAAGACAGTCGAAAAAACGAGTTCGCTGAACGTATACGCATATCTGTATTGTATATGTTACACATGAGAACGACAGAGAGAGAGAGAGAGGCAGAAAAAGAGAGAGAAATTTGATGACTATACGCGCGCGAAAGGCCGCTTTATGTATGTGCGCATCAGCCGTTATTATAACACACGGATCGTCCGAAGCGCGTAATTATATCCAGGCGCTCGCCGACGCACAAACCTTATCGCAAGCCGTGCACTAGTGGTGTGAACGACGAGAGAGAGAGAGAGAGAGAGAGAGAGAGAGAGAGAGAGAGAGAGAGAGAGAGAGAGAGAGAGAGAGAGAGA
>UELV01178193.1:0-25270 GCA_900490015.1 Megastigmus stigmatizans | reverse complement strand
ACGAGAGCCATTCGAGCTAGTACATATATATAGGTAGGTGTAAAATACGTATATGCACATCAGAGGACCGCGCCCATGTGTATAACTCGCGTTGGTCTCCCCTCTCTCCACCTCCAGCAGCAGCAGCACAGTGCACACGCTGCGTGTATACCTATGTGTGAGTGCGATGAACGTTCACCAGCACCACTCCGCATAGTACGTCGTTCGCCTGGAGTCACTGCGTGTGCGTACTCCGTATACCTATATACCTATATACCGTAAGAGTAGCGTGCCATGGTCTACATGCGCTCTCTCTCTCTCTCTCGCACGCGCGCGGCTGTGTTTACGTTTCCAGCGCGGCGTTCCCCTTACAACCTACTCGAGTCTACAACTCTCCGCGAGAGAATGCGTACGTTCGTAGTATAGAGTAAATTTCATTCTGTGTCCTCCGCTCCTTCTCGCTCTTTATTCTCGGTATACGTCTATATGCACTACTGCTGCCGCTCTCTCTCTCTCTCTCTCTCTCTCTCTCTCCCTCTCACTCGCTCGAACTGTTTATTCACTCGTTTTTCCGTGAGCTCCGCGGCCTGCATGTACCTGTACGTGTGTATTATACGCGCGTAAACTCCCGTCTCGTTCGCGCTCAACCGATTTCTTATCTTCATTCAATTCAAACATCCGATCGTTCTCGTTCTTATCTCTTGTTTGTTTTACCTATACTCTCTAAATTTAAAGTAGTGAAAAGTCACTGACAATCTGTGTATATGCACTCTTCAACAAAGTTATAAGTATGTCACTGATCAAAAGTGTATATACACTATTCGAAGTAGTGAAAAAATTTCACTACTTTGTACAGTTAATTTTACTGTAAAACCAGTGAATATTTCACTGTTTTAACAGTGAATTGCACTACTAAACTAGTGAAAATAAAGTTATGTCCCAAAAAAACAAAAAAGTACTTTTGTTATTTACAATTCACCGCATTATCGAAAAATTGAATATTAGATACAACCGCATATTTGTATTATGATCGCTCGCTTTACAATAAATCACAATTTAATTAAACACTTAAAAAAAATGCGAGATAAAATTTTGGTTTTGCACTTAGTAATGTTTAGTTCAAACTTTCTCAAATGCGTCTAATACGATTTTTTTAAAAATTATTCGATGGTCACAATAATATTAATGTTGCAATAATCAACATTTTCAAATTTACAAGAAGAAAAATTATAATTCTTATAGATACATTATTTGTATAAAGAGGCATTTATTTATTTATTTTTTTATTTTGATCTATGGAGTAAAAAATAATTTGCTAATAATTCATGTAGCTATAGCCTAGAGCAAGTATACATAATTTAATATTGCTTATAATTTTTTAAATTAATTATAAATAAATAAAGAACATTCTCGATAGACTGTTGTACATTTTCTATAGTGTTTCCTAAAGACTAATTTTTTTGGCACTCCAACAAAGTATCGACTTTCTGATATCTATATTACAGAAAGTCAAAATACCTTCAAGGAATTCCGAATATTTGGTCGTTTTTAAAATCTACCATTTCATAGATAACTAAAAGTTCAATAGATAACTAAAAGTCAATTTTCCTGTAGAAAAAGTAATATTGTCCGTGTAGCACTCACTCTAACAGTTTCTCAGATAATAATAAAAAATAACACGAATTTTAACCTCAAAAATGAGATTTATTTATAAAATTTTCTTACAGATATGAAAGTATCGATTTCTGGTAGAACTGACAAACAATTTGGTCCTTTTTGTTAAAGGATTTTTCGAGATATAAATGAAAAACGAATTCTAACCTCTAAAAGCCGTTTTAAGAAGCATACTTCTGGATCGAAATGAATTCCTTGGTTGATATTTTGTGTTAAACAAATTATTTTGTTGATTCTTTTACATGATGAATTATCTCCATGAATAACTACTTTTATTAATTTCTACATTCGTCATATTTAATTTTGACTGATAAATCAGTTACAAATGCACTGAAGATATCAGTGGATAAGATTTCGCTGGAAATCAGTGAATTATTGACTGATTTTCAGTAGATGAATATCCACTGAAAATGCAGTGAATATTTAACTGATTATTCAGCCAAAATAACTAGTCTATCAGTGAATTAATTTTCACTGACGAAATCAACGTATTTTTCACTATTTTAAATTTAGAGAGTATATATATATATATATATATATTAGTTATAATAGATATTATGGACGCGAAGGATATTCAGTGCTAATATATACGGTCAGATGTTGCACATTATACATATATACTACTACTGCAGCAGCTGTATTATTTTTCTCGCTCGCGAACACGGCAACTCACTCTCATTCTCGTTCTCTCTTTCATTGAGTGTGCAGCAGTTCGCAGCGATCGCGTAAGATAATCTCGATCTTATTCACGCACGCGCGCGAGTCCGCCGTCGACGTCTGATATAACTCGGTTGCGCGCTCGGTATATAGCGAGAGCTGCAGCAGGCAGAATTTCGCTGCTGCTACTACTGACCAACTTTACAGATCTCGGTGCCAGTCAGTCATTCGTTGATGCGCTCGCTTGGTACTTTATATATACCATATGCACAAACACGCACAATCATTTTCTCATCTATCTAAAGATTAATTCCAAAGGCGAGAAAAAAACATCGAGGTTCTTCGTGACCCTCGAACTCGTCATTACTCGCGCGACTTCCCCTGTATATTTCCTCAGTTTTCCATATAGCAATAAGCGCGTCCTCGCAGCTCTGTTTTCTCTCTCGTTCCCCCGCGCGTAGCCGACAATATATTATACTTGTACACTGCAGTGCACATCATATATACGCAGCGGTCCCACGCAAGACGCATATATATGTACACGTAAGGCGTATGCACACGGTGTACATGTTTTGTTTCACCAGATACGCGCGCCGAGGACGCGTATATAGTCGAGGCTCGTGTCAGTTCTCCGGTGTACACGGTGGTGGCGGCGGTAGACTTCGGAAACTCCTTCTTTCTTTTTTTTAACATATATATACCCTACTCTTTTTCTCGCGCCGCAGCTCGTGCGCGCGCAGCTTGTACAAGTTAGCTGCCCCTTTAACGCTAAGGGATATATACGACAGTTTTTTTTTGGAAGGGAATTATAATATATTATTTGCCGCGATTTTGCGTGCGGAGATTCTGTTCAAGGGCGGGAGATATGATTCAATCAGGCTCGTTTGAATGTATATACTCGAAGGGGAATTCCCTTTTTTTTTCCAAGATGTTAGGTATTCAATACTTGCTACATTTTGCATAGTTTCTATAGGCTGCGATGATAACTTGTAAGTTTACATATGCTTCTTAATAGGGATAAAAGAATTTGTATGTGTACATTATAATGCTGCTAATGTCAAAGGACATAAAGCACGCTGCAAGAATAAATGTGATTATATAGATGCTTCTTTCATTCTTAAATGACAATACACCTATGTTATATTACTCCACATTATATTAGCGGCAAACTTGAATTCAATTGTTGCCTCAACCCAAGATTATACGTCACTCGATACTATTATAAAATTAATCAATTGCAAACTTCTTCTACGGCACAAAGATCTACCATGCATAGTTAACGTATAACTTCACGTCGACGCACAGCTCACTATAAGACAGCTGTCTAATAATAACCCATCTACGGCATCGCAAGTTATAAGACCATACAAAAACCATCCTCGGTCGTATGCGAAAGACTCACACACACAGGCCTAGTCTCCCGAACGTCGTCCCAACACGCCAAACGCCCATAACTCTTCACCACCAAGACGTCGGTCTCCATCACGAGACACCGCGATCCCCCCTTCCATCGATAATACGGCAGCCAAACTCCGTACGGCATGGCGCATATATAAAACGACTCGTAAGCCACGGTGTGTAGGCACTTATATTATCTATAGCGTAGTAGGGTCAACTGCTCGGACTCCCCGACACAGTGAGACAGGTATATTATATACATATATACAGTGTGCAGGAGGGACAGCAGCAGCAGCAGCAGCAAGTCGCGCGGGGCGTTCGTTTTCAAACGATCCCGCTGCTGCTGCTGCTGCCGCCTGCAGTTTGTGTGCGCGCGCGCGCAGTCGCACTGCGCCGCTCTTGTTCACACTCACACCGCCAAGAGACCGACGAGTGACGACGCTGTCCGTGTGTGTGTGTGTGTGTGTCGGAGCCAGCAGAGGTTTAGCCTCGCGCGCGCCTGCCGCGGCGTTCCAGTTTAAGTTGCGCCGTGCCGCATCGTGTGCGCGACGACTATACGACGGAGGTCTATAGAGCCGACGACGATACACATCACCGAGTGCACCGTATACACACTCGTATATACTCACACACAGAGAGAGAGAGAGATATCGCGTTGACTGAGTTGACTAGGGCTGAGCGGTGTTTGACCAAGAGGAGATATATTGGAATTCCGCGGGAGCATCGGTAGGAGAGTTAGTGCGCGTGGAGTCGTGCAGGTATACCATGCACATTACGACCTATAGAGCGTCCCGAGGAGCGTGTATTTACAATCGTTGTCAGCGCCCAAGTGCGTGTGTATGCAGCGTGTGTGTGTGTGTGTGTGTGTGTGTGTGTGTGTATACTATGTTACTATCGCTTATACTCACTACTCGCTGCTACACGAGTGCATTGCCGTGAGTTTGGCGCCTCTGCGCATCCGCGCATCTTATAGCCTTCCATCCTTCTCTCTCTCTCTACCACTAGCCCTCCAGTGTTTTCTTTGTGCATACGTACATGAGTATATATATATATGCATACTCGGCGTGGTAAACTATACTCATGATTCATTCAGCGCGCGAGGGTTTCTGCTGCGCTTTTTTTCTTCCACGCGAGAGAGAGAGAGAGAGAGAAGCAGATATAGTTATGTCATTTGGGTGGTATATAAGAGAGCTGTATGTGCGTACACGCGTACAGGGCCGCGCCTTTCGAATCTCGTATACGCATACCGGGGTGAGGGGACACTCGCGCAATTTGCATGCTGCGAGGTGCGCGTGCACCAAACGGGCCAACCACTTGTTTTCTGATTTTTCGATATTATATACGCGCGTATCGAACGACGTTTATTCTCCTTCCTTGATGTTTTTCAATTTGTCTCTCAATATGTCCGTTATTACCATTATAGACACCTCATTGAAATTCTCACTTAGTCATCACTTGAGCGCGAAGGAGAATTTACTGCAGCGTCGCAGCAGCAGCTCGTCGACCGAGAGAGTTGTAATACACGCACGGATTCCACAACGTGTGCGCTGCTCGTGTGTCCCTCGTTCCATTGCTATTTTCTTTTTTTTTTTGTTGCCTTGGTTTATTAGGATACGCGCGATGATGTTGGAAGTGCACAGCCGTGCATGCGTGCGGATAATTTACGGCTTTTTGCGCGCGTCTGCATCGGTGTACTGAAAAGTATATATAATAGGTAATGGTGCAGAAGCTGCCTTTCCCTTTTTTTATACATTATTATTTACTAATTTTCGCGGACAATCGGTCTTTATTTGAAAATTTTACGATGTACCGATCTTGTTTTAAGTTTTGAATTACGGCCAGGATGACACAATGACATACGAGGAAGTCATACGCTATAAACATTTACACCTTGGCACCAACTAAACAAGTGCGCGAATATTAGCACGTTATAATTTGCAAAACAGGACATTGTGCAGAAAAATATACAAATCAACAGGTTGAAAATGGCTATATATTACTTCAGGCAAAGATTTATGGGGTCTTATCGCGAAAAACTGCCATGCATGCATTTCGCGGTCGCGAATCCTCAAAGCTTAATCTTGATTGTGTTAAAGAACACTTTAAGATGTTGCTCGTGTGTACGATATACCTTGAAAAATAATTTAATCACACGTGAGAACGTACGGATCGCATTTTAAAAATGACACGTACGAAACAAAATAGCTATCACCGCTCTAACACATCTCTAACAGCGATTGAAACGCTAAACTTATACAACTAATAAATATAGATAGCGCCAAGCGCTCTCGGAGCGCTCGCGTGATCGGCACGAAACGGAACGGTACCAGCAAAAATCCTGCATAATAAGCTCAACTAGCCCATAAAGTCCGAAACAATCGGAAACGCGAGGCAGCAGCAGCAACAGCAGCAGATACACGAAAATACTCGGAATATTTCAGGGGCATTATGGGCCGCGTAGAGAGAGAGTCTAGCCGCTCAACAGCGTTCGCCGCCGAGGATATAGTGCAATGATCATTGAACAGTTATTCCGGGACTAGTCCGCGGGCGCGCACTTTTCCTCTCTCTCTCTCTCTTTCTTTCAGGCAGTGGTTCCCATTGGCGCGCGATGTATCGCTCCTCTCCTCTTTCTCTCTCTTATATATATAGTCGCCGGCCGTGAATCGGTGCGCGCTTCTGCTGCCGCTGCTGCTGCAGGAGGCGCGCACTTGTGACATTGCCTGTATACTTATATACGATCGGTGCGCTTCGACGGATCTCCGAGAGCTCGACTCACCTCCTATATGTATATATAGTAATTTTCCTTTAATGTTGTGTAAGCGGTCAAGTGTGCCACGCGCGTTGTTTACTCGTGAATATATACTCCATCTCTTCATTTTTTTTTATTTTGACGTCTGCCTTGTTTGTTTTTGTTAAATACACGTAAGTATAAGCGCATGTACCGCCAGTGTCTGGGCAATTTTTTTATTTTAACGTTGAGCCGCCACGCGCGTTTAGCGGATGGTAATAAACGTTGCACTTAATTAATTAATTGGGATTCTTGGTTGACAGGTGTGTATAAGCGATTGTTTAACGTGAAGTGTGTGTGTGTGTGTGTGTGTGTGTTCGTAATGACGAGTTGCATGATGCGCAGGCGGTTAATGTTTATTTGCGATATTTATGTTCAGTGGCCGAAGGTGAATGAGAAAATATGTGCGGCTACAGTTTGTACTAAATATAGATTTTGTATATTCAAAATTATTCAGATTATTTGTTTGCTTGTGCAGGCGATGAATCTTCTATTAAGAATAAGGAGTGTTTTAAGTTTTCCAGCTTCCGCGGTAATATCACCGTATTTTTTTTGCCTTTGATCGAGCTTGATTTGTATATAGGTAGTTGGTTTTATAATGGGAAGTGTTGATTACACGAACAATTTGAATTCCAGTGTGATGGCGCGCAATAGCGGTTTTCTGCACTGCGGCGTGTCTTGCTAACACACAGTACTCCGTGCGAATACCGATTATTCAGACACGAAATATGCAATCGGATTCGTGCAACGATTGCTAAAACATTAAGTATTGCAGATATGTCAAATGACATCTGATTATTATATAATTGAATATTTTTCCGATGTATTAGATAGTGCATGATAAATTTTTGTTTTAGTTTACAAACAAGTGCAAGTTTCGTTTGCATATGAATGAGCACATATTGAAAAATAAATAAACAATAAGTAATTTTCAACAAATCTAGTTAGCTGAATACTCACATTTAAGCCATATTTACTGCGAAACAGCTAAACATTTAGCTGATATAAAAACAATTTTATAAATTTAATTAAACACTTTTATAAACCAACTAAATAGTTAGTAGATATAATTAATTGGTTAATTTAAAAATAAAAGTCGAATTAAACAATTCAAGTTGCTAATCAGGAGTCACAAATGAAGAGTTTAACAAAAAAAAAAAAAAAAGCAGATGTAAGGTTTGTTACTCATAAAAGCACTGTCTGCGAGCAAATTACATAAATTGGGTAAGAGAAAACAAAGAAAAAAAAACGGGTATAGCCAAGCGCGCGAAAGAAAGGCTGTCAGAGCGCGTCCACCAGCACTAAAACGAGCGCTTCGGTGACCCCAGCGAGAATGAAAAAAAAACAACACACACACACACACACACAACAAACGCTCACGATAATTAGACTCGAACGAAAGCAAAAAGCCGCATCGAGCGACGTGCCTTAAGGAAAATTCAGCGCTTATCGCATTCCTGGGATCCAGGCAATGGTCGCAAGACAATGGTCCCACAGTATAGAAAAAGTCTCCCACATCTTTGCGCGCGCGCGCGCACGCCTTAAACGGTGAATTTTTCCTTTTCCAGCTATATAGTAACGGCCAAATCGAATCAGCTGCGGCGCGTAGACACACATGTGACGGAGGAAAGCGCGCGCACCCTTGGCATATACACGAGACCACTCCATCGAGTGTGTGTATAATCATTGTGATTGATCGAATTACAAGTGAGAGAGGGAGTTGAGAGCAACAGCAGCAGTAGCAGCAGCAGCAGCAGTAGAGCAGAGGGGTAGAGGATTATAAAGCGTCGAAGTTGTTGGAGAAGACAGTCAAGCTGGGCGACAGGCGAGGGCAACACAAGCGGGTCAGGATGGCGGACGAGAGCGGAATGCAGAATTCCCATGTCACCAAGGAGCTGGTTGACGTCGACGTAGTCAGCACCAAGTCGATACTGCTCAAAGTCGCCGAAGTGGTAAGTGCAGTATATACACGTATACGTGTTCTGTGCAGTTATTAGAGTGCGGATATGGACGTATATCGATGTCTCGATGCAGCTTGAATTATACCGAGTAGTTTTGGGTTTTTCCCGCGTTCGCGATTGCAAAACTGATCGTTAATTTTTGTTCATAAATGTGGAATTTGGTACGATTCGTTGATTTACAAATTCAGAACAATGTGAGTAGTTTTGATTTGATCGTATAGCAATAGCATCGTATATGCTTATTTAAACTGTGGTGCAGCACAAATGAACAAATAACTATTATCATAAGAAGCCTCATAAAAATAAGCCTTGAAAACTTTGAAGAAAGTTCGGACTGTGTGATATCTTATTAACCCTTACTGTCTTGCTCCGCTATAGTGGTTTTCATTATTAATGCATTAAGATCTAGCGTCAGTTTTTCTTCAAGTACAATTTATAATTTATGCACACATTATTACAATGTACAAAAAGAAATTGTTAAACTTGATGTTATACTTTCAATATTTTTACAAATTTCAAATAACTTCGTAGTTTTCCAATAAATCCAATAATAACCATGATGGAGTTCGAAATTTGTTATTGACAATTTTATATGCTCATTTAATTACCAATATCCATTATTCGATATTAAATAATACATAAACATTTATATGATACTTTTATAATAGCTGCGCACTTTCTTCAATAATAAATTTCTCGCGTTTCTTCTTTTTTTTTTTTAAAGCCGCGAGTGTTATTACAAAGCTATGAATTATAACTATCGCATTTTTTCCATAAAAATTGATGCTTCCATAAAAAATGAAAGACTGCGTATGTATATATATATATATATATTTGTAATGCACTCTCAGGCTTTCTATTATACTTGCTCTATCAGCATAAACCAAGGGTCGAGGCACGCTATAAGAGACCGAGATTTACGCTATAGGATCGAGCACAGGGTTAATACACGCTAATCTGTCGATTACTTAGATCGTATGCTATGAGCAATGGTTGTTGACTTAATGCAGCAGGTGGAGTTCGAGTGGACTATACAAGTCCAATGCTCCACTTCGTCAGCGACTAATAACTTATAGTTTCGCAGTCACCGATAAACGATAGATTTATCAAACTTGGAGTAAATCAAATAGTGACACAATTGCTCCGTTATTGTTCCTCTATAACTTTGTTGAAAGTGCGCACGTAACGAACTTCAACAAACTCAAGAACTTACAACAAACTTATATCGTCGTCATGGACTATTTTAACGTGCATAACTTCATATTTCTAGGTGGTATCAGTATTTGCGATAGGACTGATCGTCGATCCATTCAACTCATTCCACATGAGCTTCCAGTATCAGCCGAAGCCAAAACTCGACGACGTTGCCATAGTTTACGTGACGATCGCGGGCTTCGTCGTCATCAATACCATCCTTATTATCGGCCACTTGCTCGGCGATCGTATGCCCAAAAGAACGGTAACGTATCGATTACACCAAGCTTTACGTATAACGCACATATACAATTATCTATCTCATAAGTATTTATTGATAAAAAGGGGCTTGATAACAATCAAATTGTAGTTTTTAAATTAAAAACGATTTCATGCTTTCCAAGTGCTACAATAAAAATATGTATAGTTATCAGAATTAATAGTCAAGTATAGATATATCCAATATCATTAATTATTAATTTTAAAAAAAATGTTTAAACTATTAAAATGGATATGTAGAGCAATTCATATTGAAGCGAACTGGGAGTTTCCATATCCAAACGCACATTATATTAAAAAAAAAAAAATACAATGAAAAATTGTGTATATATGTGAACAGCTCAGACACAATGCGTCATTGCACAATGATGCAAGGACGAAGAGTCTACTTTTCATGAAATTGTTCGGAAATCCATTTGCCGTCGCGTGCACAATAACGAATATACCGCGGTCATACTTTACATTTTAAGCTTATGTGAGCGTCGTAAATGGACACGTTATGTAAAATAAGAAGCTAATTTTTATAATTAATGCAAGCGTATCGCGCCAGCTTGCCTTTGTTTCAGTACTTTTTTTTTTGTTAATTTTTCAAAACTTTTTGAGATTACGCAATTATTCGGTTGAGTTATTTTTTTGTAACGGGAGGAATGAACTTTTCAGAGGATCAATTTTATTTAAAATGGCCGAGTAATTCTTTTCTTTGTAATACGTTCTTGATTAGTTAATTACATTCGGTGCATTGGCATCACTCATAAATCAATGATTCATTGACATTTCAGAAAACACATTAAAAATTTTAAAACGGTAACATTAGATAGATGGGTTTCTAAGTGTTTTTAATTACAGCAATAAAAGTAAAGTAGCTGCGACCTACAAGAATACTGTTTTCAAGTTTTTTGCTTAATTAGTAACGCACGGAGAAAAATGATATACTAAAAATTACTGTAGGTGTATATCTATCTCGAAAAATGCGAAAAATTACTTGATTTTATTCCAATATTTAGTAAACAGTATAGAAAGTTTTCCTACAATTATTCTAAATAATGAAATGAAATATACCTAGTAGATTTTTCGGATTTTTCGGAACTTTTGGAGCGATCTCCTGCTAAAACTTACTATAACAATTGTTAGTATATCGTTTCTTCTCCGTAAAGGAAATTTGGTTCTGCGTGACACATACAATAAAAATAAATTCAGCAAATCTCGTTTGCTCTACTCCAACCATTGGGTAACTTTGCTCCGTTACAGTCGCTCCTGTTCTCGGCGACGGGCGCAATTCTGCACATCGTAGCCGGCAGCGTTATCGTACACAACTGGAGGAAGCTCCACGGCAGTTCGGCCTACCTCTACAACAACAACGTCTACGCGAGCAAGCAGTACACGGACATGCTGATATCGGGGGCCTTCTTCACATTCGTCGATGCCCTCGTATTCGCCCTCGACGTCTTCTTCACCATCAAGTACTTCTAAATCTGGATGGCCGATTCCCTCGTTCTTTCTTCTACCCTTTGAATTAATTTACGTACCTTCGTTCGCGACAATCGCGAGTGCCATCGAGGTCTCGACGCAATCCACACAAACACACACAAACATACATACATACACGGACACAGAAAGAGATACCCCATATATCGCGTATAGGATTGTTCCTTTCTTATAACGAATCTCGATTCGATTGGAGTAATTCTATATAAACGACGACGCGGATTATGAGCAAGAGAATCTCTTGTAAATGATTGGACACACGGTCTTTTGTTTTTCATTTTTTTAGTCGAATGTCAAATTTTTTATACGAAATTTTGTAATCGCACATACATGTATATTGGGATACGATTTTTATACTTATACGTATATGTATAAACGGTGTATCTGATGAGGCATTTGAGGTATCACGATCGATGCGCTTCAATTTAACTTTAGACCGCTTGCTTAATAAAACAGAAATTCTTTATATATATAATATGAATGTCCAATAATTTACATTTCGACGATTGTTTTTAGTGGCAGAATTTTACACTATGGTAAACACAATGCTGCAATCCCAAAGTAAAACTCCTTTATATTCTGTATCGATTTGTTCAAGATGTCGAAGATTATTTTGTTATCGGGAGTAAGCTTTTCTAGTATTGTGTGGATCACCCGCCTGCACTTGCAGAGAAAGCTTATTATTATATTATTCTAATTGTTTATTTAGCTTTGAGTACAAAAGTTTATATAGAGATATTTTATTCGTATTACCTAGTATAAATTTTAAAGTACAATAACAAAGTAATCTATATTGGCCTTTGAAGCTCGGAGAAATAGGAATCGGGAGTGTAATAGCTTACCGAGTTTCTATCGCATAATACGAGTGCATATATGATATAAACATTTGAAAGAACGTCATGCTTTTTTCTCAGTCCACGCGATCGCGAAGCACTTGCGATATAGTGCCGCATATTATAATATCAACGTGTTCGCGTGTGTCGATGTATCACAAATCCGTCCTACATATTTATACTTATATACAATACGAAGTCTTCGCGCGTAGCACGGGCCTTTGTGTAATTAGCTCTATTCCGTCCAATGAAACGACCAATCGACCGCACGTACAATGTAATAAACGTCGAAGCATAATTAATCGCCCGTTTTATGTTCGTTGTATTAATTAAGCGATCCACCTTTATCGAAAGTATTCTTTTTTATTATTTTCTTTTTTTTTTTATTAAGTTATAATCTTTTTTTTTTGTGCGTTATTATATATTGAGACAAATTATATATATTATATAATAGATATTTGTAAAGATGTCAATTTATTACGAATTTAAGAGAAGAGTTATATGAAAAGATTTTATTATCATGCACAGTACCTTATATATCGTTATATATTTGCTTTGCAAGCGCAAAATATATAGTTTAAAAAAAATAAATAAATAAAGCGAACGAGAGTAGCGTTGAATCTCTATTTAATGTAGAAAAAATTCGCATGTATCAATGCATGAGTTACACACAATCTTATAATAAATATATATTTATACAAAGTTTTTATCAAGCATTCTGTCTTCGTTTTGCTATATACATAGTACGTAGAGAAAAATTGAAAGTGCAGTACAAAAATGGAATAGCCTATATACCTATTATGTGAAAATATAATAAACGTGTTCTTTGCGAGAACGACGCTTAATTCTTATATGCTCTCGAAGCCAATGTCACGCGACTGAATGTTTAAACGCGCGCATGTGTCGGCAATGTGACGATGTAACCTACGATAAACAAATCGTTGCTGTATCATAAATATACAAATAGAACGGAAGAAATGATTGGACCGATATACGCCGCGCCTCTGGAAGACTGCGCCAACCGAAACGCCGAAATCGCTCTATTCAAGCCCATAAGGATATTGCAGTTTGTAATTTCATACATGTTATATGACCAAGTTTGTTTTATTAAATTTGAACTTTTAACCCGAAATAACGCGCGACTTTTATTGTCCCATTTGAGAAAAGATTTTGCTGGGTTTGCTGTTCGGATTGTCGTATCAGACCGTTTACAAGGATTCACCCTATGACCATATAGAGGCTGCTGCAATTTTAGGTTTGTGTGGGTCGTTTCTTGCCCTCATCATAATCGATCTTATAAGCCAATGTGGTAATGACCCGATTCCTGATACACCGGTTAGTCGATAGATTTTTTAATCAGGGCGACCGAGTATACTTCAAGTGGCAATGAAATTTTATACGGGACAAGTTGCTGTGAGCATTTTTAAAGTTATTGTTATTTTTCAAGTCGCAATCTTTCGTAAAACGTGCAATTTTTTTCCTAAAATAAGTTATAAAATTTTATATTATGTGCTGCACAGGATAAAAAGGCTACGGTACACACACAAAACGTACTAAAAATTAGAATTATACTGAGAATAGAAAATGTGAAGTATACTCCGTTTTTAGCATCATCTTATGCCTCACTTTTTAACCTCCAACATATTTTCCGACAGATGTTTTTAATTGGATTAATGGGTACTTTGCTATTTTTCGTAGCAGCTTTCAAAATATATGTAACTTCGAGAAAAGATGGTATAATAGAAGTTTGGAGATTAACAGTTGCCTTGGCCATTTCCGTTACTTGTGGGATTGTTTTTTTTTCTTGACGTAACTCTCATTTTCCTTTACGGATATTAAAATTTATTCTATTTACAAGATATACATACCTATAATGTATCGAACAATTTTCGAATACTTTAGATCAAGAAGTAAAGATAATTTATCGAATATAAATAGTTTCTTTATTATAAGTATATTTTTAAATTAATTGAGCGACGAGTTTCTGTTAAAGCGCCGAGAAAATATATAGTAAGTATCTCTATACATAAATTAATTTGAAATAAAGTTTATTTAAACCTGCGATGAATTTTTTAATAGACGTTGCCAACCACTTGATTCGAATAAACTAGCCATAGAGATTTTTTATATGCAAAAGTATTTATAAGAACTTAAGGTTATGCTTTATGAATATTTTTTTAAATGTATCGCATAAGCATTCGAATATCGAGGAAAATTTCTGATATTACATAAGGATGAAATTTATAGTACTGCATATAAGAATTATTCAAATTGTCTAGACGTATGCATTTTTTTATGGATTTATGCACCATTGAATGTATTTCTAATGAAAAACACAACGGCTCAATTAAAAATTGATTATAAAGAATAATTGATATATATATTAATAATATTAGGTGCAAGCAAATGAATATCTGTAAAAATATGAAAGAAGAAATTTATTATGCACTTTTTATTACCATTTACATAAAATAATGTTTTCTGACATTATTTTTCTTGCTCGATAATGTTTAACCCGTAGCAGAAAAACAATTTACAATGAAATAATCTTTAGTACCTATAGGTGCTTTTTAAATTTGCATTGTTAAAAGAGCGAGGTGAACGCGCCGGAAGTGTAAAGACATCCAATTGTGTGTACATCTATACGAGCTTATGTATCATCTTTTATTAATTATGCTATGAATTGTTAAACTTATGAAATGAAGATTATTTTTATTTGAAACTTATTATTTATTTTATTAGACAAGAAAAGCAGGAAGTAATAGAATATATTTTAATATTGCATTAGAAAATTCGTGTTGCTATATAGCTGAGGAATTAAATGCTTTTAAAAGAATACAAAGAACAATGAACCATTAAATGTACACTAGTAGACCGGAATATGTCACGATAGATGATGAAATCGTTAATACACGATATACAAATACTAACCCCTCATTAGTTTCGCCTATCGTGTTTTTACGTTAAAATTATTTTGTTAAATCGTTTGAAAATAAGTCAAAATAACAATTAAAATTTTTTGGAGCGTCAAAAACGATAAAATATTGCTTAACGAACTATCGACAAAACTATAAAATACAAACTACTCGATCATTTTCGTATAAAAAAAAAATAGGTTTCCGAATTCCCATCTCGAAATGCTTAAACAAAAGTCGTGCACACGCGTACATTCCCGAACTCGTGGCCGTTGTCGAGGTCTCCCCGTGAGGGCCCTACCCACACCGAGTTGTCCAGGCTCATCGCCGGAAACCGCGTGACCGACTTATGGCCGTGTCCTCGTTTCTGCATCCGCGCCACACACTAACCGTATCGTTTCGAGGCGAGCCCTTCTTCTTCTTCTTCGAGTTGGAATTTTTTCATCCTTGGCGCATTGTATTCGTCGCTGATCTCGTTCGAAATCCGTTTAGGTCTTTGTTTTTGCTTTGTCTCTCTTTTTTTTTTAAAGTTTCTTACTAAGCGTATTGCCCAATATTCAGCTTCTCACGATTATCTTAATGAGTTTTGTGGAATTGTTACTTTACGACGTGATATACGTGTATATGCTGGAGATAGATAAACAAGTGGCGCGTGTTTTTAGAGCGATTTTTGCGGAAGAATAAAAATGTATAGATGAATTCACAGGATTCTGTGTATATACACAATAAACAAATGAATTGGATAAGTAAAAAATACAAATATTGGTAATTCCTTTTTTTTTTAAGTAGAGCTGAGCATAATATTTTCAACGTCGGAAACTTTGAAGTTGCTGCTTCAAAAGTATATTGTAATGATAAATAACACCATTTCAAAATTTTCAATAAAAAAAATTTATTTCGAGAACATTCATAATTTTTGATGACTTAAACAATAATTAACCACAAAGAAACATTTTCTTTACATGTATAGGTTTTCGCAAGAACAAATTGAATAGCATTTTCTATACCAATGATGAGGGTTCATTGTAATGAACATTGATTACACAAAATTTTTAATAAATAAAGTACAGATATTCACCTATCTCAATTACACATGCAAATGATAAAACTATTTAACTTAAGAAATGTGAACAGATTTAAAAATAGTTCTTTACTTAGAAATAGAATAGTAGTATTTATTATTATTAACTAAATTTGAATTTACGTAGTTAATAAAAACAATAAAACATCATCATATTAATCTTTTGAAACAATGATAATTTATACATCTTGTATCAATAAATTATTTAAATAACATTATTAGAAAAATTACTTTGTCATGATAAAAGTATAAATCTATTCAATACTGTTTATTTACAGTCATGCATGCATTTTTCTTTAATGCATATAAAATCTCGATTTATATTAATTTTTGGCAATAAAGTATTCTAACAAAACTTACGTACTATTGATCGACAATGAAACACTTAACTTAAATCTAATGTATAAAATGTTTAGTTTGCATAGGTCATGATTTTTTCTTCTTAAAAATTGAAATAAACATAATCATCAATGTTTTATAAGTAAAGCATGCTTACATAAAAAACTTTGATCGGAACAAATATAAAAGTAAAACTAAAATTCTCCTTTATGGGTGATACGTCTTATAAAATTATTCCGAATATAACTAACTGAAAAGAACACACTAATATGATATCGACTATTAAAAATGCGATAGAGCAGGTTAAAAAATCTTGTACTAAGCAAAATGGCAATTGCGATTAAGAATTGGTCTTGCAGTTCTAATACCTTTGTTAAATGGTCTTACATTCTCAACGTTACTATAATTGGTATTATTAATAAAAACTGGAGCTGCATAGTTGAATGCTTCACAAGGCTGTAAAGATGCTATCTGAATAGGAATATTATCTGATCTGAAATTCACTACATTTCTCCAAGGAAATTGAACATTATGAAAGTTAAAATGTGGGTAATTATTTCTTACTGGTGGATTTAAAGCGTATGCATTCCATGGATATCTTACAACTGAACAATTCATTGGATTTAAAATAGCTTGATTATTTTTATAAGGTGTACTAGTATTTGTAACAAAAGAAGCATTTTTATATTCATCGCAATCTGAGCTCTTTGAAAAATCTGAAAGAGACTCATCAGATCTCATAGAATATTTAAATTCATCTAATTGTTTCGATGCACAGTCATCAAAGCTCTCATTTTTATAGCAATTCGCATAAACATGCTGCTTGTTACTTGATAACTCTGTATCATTATTATTAACATTTCTATTAAATTTGTTTTTTTTAACAGAAATTTGTTGCATTGAATTTATTTCATTCTGTGGATTTTTAATCACATCTAAATTACGTAGCTTACAGCAGTTTTGTGGACGTTTCTTACGCGCATTCTTCAATGCTACTTTATGTGCTTGTTCATCATTATTGAACTTTTTGTTACCTCTAACAATCTTTCGTGGATTCATAACAATTCCTTTTTCTTCGTCAAAAAATCCGCTTTCCTCTATCTTTTGAATAAATATTTTTATTAGACTATTATTTAAGTATTAATCAGATTATGCCAATGATAAAAAAATATTTAACTCAATTGTTTTGATAAAATTGTCATAAAAATTAATTAATTCACATGTGCCTATATAAATTAAAAATCCTTATTATTTGTGACTTTATTTTGAATAAATTAATAATATTATAAATAAATAAGTACAATATAAAGTTATTTTATTATTCGCATGAATATTTTTATCATTAATGACTAAAATTAAATTACCTTTTCAGACTAATTAAAAAAAAAGAAAAAAAAGAAGCAATTTGCAACATTATTAAAAGTACATAAATAAGCCCTATAATTGTGAATGAAAAAAATTATAAAAACACAACATTCAAAAATTAAGTTTACTAAAACACCCAGAAAAAATATAATACATACATAATTAAAATTTATTAGCAAAGATCACGTTATGGAGACGACGTAAACATGCATGTAAAAACAACTGATTAGGCGACCTCGGAAAGCTCGGAGTTTCGTAAAACTCTCCTAGGGGGTCTTCTTACAAACATATCAGTAACTTGCACTCATCTTATTCCACAGTAGAAATATAAGATTTTCCTGAGCAAGTGTTAAAAAGTTGATAAACAAAATGCCGAGAACTATTTTACCAAGAATAAGGAAATACATCGCACGGAATATAAAAAAATCATCAACATATTGAGGAAAATTTAAACCCCTTACACGAGCGACGTGAAATATTTGAATGATAACGAACCATTTCGGCTTTAGCCAAGTAAATCCACAGTTTGCGCCACGTGCTGAATTTGTTTTGATCGCTGAAATTGTACCGCATCTCCTTGGAGGCATATCGCGTGGCTAGAGGACTCCTGTAGTCGCAGTACACGCTACTCTGCTCTTCCATTTTTGTCACGCGATTTTTAAAAACCGAACAAACAATAAACGACAAGCGCACGCGGAAACGAGACGAACACTATCAGCTGATTTCACGGACTGTGGATGCGCGAGAGTATCTTGACGATAACCGCGGCTCTCGTTGTCAAGAGTAGTGCCGCCCTCTGCTAGGCAATTTTCGCGAGAAGAATCGCGCTGTGCGCACGTGATTGAGCGACGCGACCCGTTTGAATGTTTGCCGCGTACAAGGCGCGAAATGGTTTATTAGGCAGACATGGATGCACGCAGTGCAAAATTGTTTAACAATAAGATACTAAATTGTATTGAATTTTTCTAATTTCAAAATTATATAAAAATTGATGCACCAATAGAGAAAATTTGAACAAAAATGATTCAGTCTATAAAATGAAAGCTTACATTACAAATGAATTAATACCAAAACTTTGATGCATGATGGCAAATACAGTATGTTTACTTAACAATTGAAAAATAAAAATAAAGTGTTTATAAGCATTAAAGAGAAGTTCTGAAATAAAAGGAAAACCTATTAATGAGCGAGAGCATCAAATAAACTATGTATGCAGCTCCAAACCTCGTCAGGCTTGCATTTACGCAACGTGGTGTTAGTTAAGAAGTGCGAGAGGGCACAGTATTTCCTTTTTCTCTAATCACAATCCTGGCGTGCCAGATTTCTGTCACCGATAAGCAAGGAAAATACGCGAAAACGGAATCGCAAGGTCGCCGAGTGAACCTATGTACACCTCGCTGAGCGTCGCTGGAACCCCCAACGGAAAGTCCTTAATAAGTATATACGCACGGGTCGTCGTCGTCGTGAGTACAAACCGAGTGAAAAGTCATCATTCAGCGAAAGTACCCACGTTCTATTTTCACAAGAGACATGACTTCTCGTCGTTCTGTTCTTCTATAAGAAGTGCATGGCTTATGCTTTGAGTCTTTGTAACTGTTTATTCTTTTTTATGAAAAATTTTCTATAGCATTGCGATATTTAAGAATTTCATGGAATATTCCTTTTTTAAAGACATTTACATAAAATGACATAATTAAATCTTATGTACTTTGAATAATTAATTTACTTTTAATTTTAGTATATCATTGTCTTAATCTAAAAGTAAAAAATTTTAAATCCTGTAAGTAAATTTTTTAAATATTTTTTTATCATCTTGCATTTAATAAAAATAATATTATCCTATGTATATAATAAAGCTACTATTTTATGTACACTAAAAAATTATTCACAAAAAATGTAATATTATTTAAATATGAATAAGTTATGGTTAACGATGAAAATTGCTTTAAATTATTTATACTTTCTATGCAGAAACTTACCACATTTGTAATTGATAGATTGGGATGAGCCCATTCAATTTTCACTTCAGATTTATCAAAGAAGGTACCTCGTTCAGGCAACAATCTTCTTCGTGCCATGGCTGCACTTCTATGCGTCTTAAACGAGATTAAAGCATGCTTTATTTGAGCATTGTTTATGTTTGTAAAAACAGTAATGGTATCTATATCTTCACAAACTGGCCAGATTTTCTGTAGAAAAAAATATTATAAATTCCAAAAAAATTCATTATAATAATATAAAAACTTACTTTTATTAATTTTCGCACATCAGTTTGTGGAGGTAACTCAGTTACATGCAAACGACAGTTATTTACACTGGCCACTACTCCTATGCACCAGCCTGGTCGAATTTGATATTTATTCAGTTCTTGGATTGCTTTCTGTGCAAACTCTGACTGCACATACATAATGAAACAGAATCCTCTGTTCGTGCCTGAGAAATTCATCATCAGTCTCATCTCATAAATTTCTCCAATGCTTCTAAAAATCGGATAAATTACATCCTCATAAATGTTTCGTGGAATTCTGCCCACAAAAACTTCACATCCTGCCCCAGGAGGTGGCCCAGTCCATCCAGGAGGTGGACCACCTAGTTTTCGTTGGCCATTTTTTTGAACAATGTTAACGCCTAATTTATTTTGTAGTTCTATAATATTTTTATTAATCTGGAACTGTTCATCCAAATTTAGTTCATCTTGAGCATAATTACTTTTTGCTTTTTTAATATAGAAACCTGGAATTACAAAATTTAATTTAGTAGCGTTGACGAATAAGATTAACTTATTTTTATTGTAATTCAATAATATTAAAATACTTTTAATAAATAATATCCGCTTTATTATTTAAATACAATTTAAATATAATTTAAGATAAGAAAAATAAATATATTTAGGGACTCTAAATTTAATTAAAGCAGAAAAGTGAAACATTATCTGCACATTACAGTGAAATAATTTTTTTTGCAATGTCGAATCAATTTAAACAATGAAACGTTCAATACATATTTTGAAATTGGTTTCTTAAATCTAAAGTTTCATTCAATCAAAGAAATTCATTCCCTGAACAAAATACTATAAAAATGTTTGAATAGGTACTGAATGAATAGTTATAAATGTAAAAAAGTATTATCAAAATAACAGTTTTAAATTAACTATAAATCATATTTACAAAGCTAATTCTATCAATGTATAATTGTATCTTTAAACAAAGAATCAATCAAGTAGGTAGGTACTTTAATAAAATAAAAACTTTTATGCCATACATGTGAACTGATCCAATTCCAACCACATGGCTTACCAATAATCAATTTTTACACTATTATGGCTGACGTGGTTAGAAGACACAAATAGTTCTACGTGAATCACTATAAACCGTAATAATTCAATAGAAATGATTACAATTTTTGCTATTTTACAGTTTCAATATGTAGGTATTTTCTTAAAAGGATTCACAATGTAAAAGGTCGTATAACGCGTTCGTGGAAATCTGTCCAATTTCGGGACTGTCCGTAACTATTCGTTAACTTTCGCATAAAAAAAAAACAAATTTTCGCTCACCGCTTGAATATTTATTCTGCATAAAATGCGACGATCTTCCATACAACTTGGGTATTTTTATTCTTTGTTCATCACTGCATTTTTCCAGATTCGTCCTTTGCAGGGTTTTCCTTATTTCCGCCTCGAAGTCGTTCTCGATCGCCGAATTCCGATGATGCACGGTCATGTTCCTTTGTAAGTAATTATTATTTTTTCATATCACCACCTCTTGTAACAATTAATGAAACAAAAACGATCGAGCTTGATTAAAAACAAACAATTTGACGGTGTGCGCGTGTGTGTGTGTGGTGGTGACTTGAAATGACTAGGAAGTAATGAAAAGCACAATTGTATCTTTCGAGAACAAGAGGAGATGACTAACCACCGGGGCAGTTAAAGCACGAATGCCTCGGACCCTTAATTAGAGCGCTCTCTTTGCCAAATTTTCAGCGAACTGGTCAGGCGTGGATACTTATGGGCGAACTCGTGATTTGTAAAGGAATTGAAGGAAGAGCCGCAATCGCACGGCGCGCGTGTCGCGTGACTTTTCATTGGCTCAAAGGGCGTGATGAACTTTTCGAGGGTTGGGAGAGTGGGGGATAAGAGGACGCGTTGACTTTTTTGAACTGTTCTTTCGTGTATTCTGCAACTGAATATAAGTATAGGTACCTAAGTATATTATGTTGTTGCACGTTATAGGAAAAAGCGCCGCTGGCACGAAGTCGATTCGCCGAAAAACAAATAGGCAGCAACATTTGATTGGCAAAGTGTAAATAGTAAATACCAAAACAAAATACGTGTATATCTATAAAAGTATAGATAGTAGAGAGAAGTGACATGTGTATATATTGCATACAATCACTCGCATCAGTAATCACAGTATGCATCTTTCCACGACGTAGTTCAACGTTATTCTTGCATTAATTGAACATTGGAATAGATATGTGCTATAATTATTTTTGTTTCATCAAAATTGCAAATAGATAAATTGTATACATGTACCTAGTTTATTAATCAATTAGCTTATCAATTAATTTTTATCGAACATTGAAAATATTTCAAGTCGTATACTTAAATCGTTTATTACTTAACATACAAGTATTGTTTTACTAGTTTCCTACGAGTCTTTGCTTTGTGATTTATTAAAGAGCTGGTAAAAATACACCCATGCACGGGGTTTCTTTCCAACTACATGTATATATCCAAATATAATCATAAATAACCTGATTTCCGAAACCTCGACGACTCAGCTGTACAAGCAATTCCCGAATATGTTTGAATAGGGAAAAGAAGCGAAGCGTCATAAAAATCTTAAGAAAAAGATGACAAAATTCTCCAGCTACATAATCGAGCGATGAATTTCTCGGCGACTCGTATAAATATACTCGCGACAGAGCTGAGCGTTTCTACAACAGCTCTCGCGGTTGTCCCACGCATCGCGACAATGGCATTGTCTTGGGCCGCGCACGCGGAGAGATACATACTATTGCTGCCTATATATCCAAGGTAGGATAAAGGTATGTATATGCGCGCTAGGTTTCATTACGTGACACAATCCGTGCAAAGCCGGACGACGAGCGGCGGCGGCGAGTTCTGTGGCTGTGGCATGGTGCGGCGAGCCCCGGCGAGATAGACACAGCACCGAGAGGGGAAACACACTTTATCTCTTGTCCTGCAGCGAACCCGCGCCGAGGTTCAGTCGTCGTTCACTGCTCGTCCGATACCTGCGAGTCGCGGCTACCTCCGCTCTACCATTACGTTTTCATCATTTTTCTCACTCTTCGACGATTGTTAGTTCTCATCTTCGTTTTTTTTTTTAATTTAAAACATTTGTATGTGCTTTTTTTTTTAGTTGTTAAGAGTAAGTTGACTAGTGAACGAACGAGTTGAAAGGCTGGGACATGATGCTCTCGCTGATATTAGTGCTTTTTTTTTATTTATAAAAGAAATTTTAATTTCATTGGTTCTTTAAAAATTAAAACGAGTGAACTGTGTCTATAAAAAACATTTTTGTATTATATATACCTATTTATTTGCATTTCGTATAGCATTGCAAAGTGAATTTTTGTGCAATAAAGTGTATTTCTTTAAAATGAAAAGTTTATTTTATCGGAAAGAGTTATTTATTTATAATCAATTTACTTAATTTATTTAATTTCTAAAATACATTTGAGACTTTAAAATTGAGAGAACCTTATCACTGGGTATAAGAAAGGAGACGGTAGCGATACACAGTTTATGGATACTTTACTTGCGGGTATAAGTAGGTTCTGGGAGTTTTTTTTTATCATTTTATCAGCAGCTCGAGCAGCTTATGTGGAAATTATTCCCCCCGACGTAACATTCGCATACATTTTACTCGCTATCCTGTTGTATACTTTGCTAAACTAAATACTAGACTCGTTCGTTCACAAATCAATTTACCACATTATTTTTTCTTGGAAAAAAAAATTGACGAACTCCCAAGTCCATCTCCGACGCTCTAATTTTCTATATACTTTTTTTCCTCTCCAAGTGTGCGGTCAGAAGAAAATGTTGGGATGAGAATAACGATGCTCGTGCAGCGGCTCGATGGAAGGAAAAAAGTGCAGGAATAGATCTGCGAGAAGTCAATGGTAGTGCGCTCGCGCTTGCTTTCGTTTGTTCGAAATCGCGCGCACGGCCTTCTTTTGATTAGAGCATCGTATATATCGTGTATAGTACGCCTCGTGCACCATCGCACTGCACTCGCTGTGAAATCATGTGGAACCGAAAAGTGTTTGTTAGGATAATCGAGCTGGTAAGTGTTAATATTTACCTCGGACATATGAGAATCGGTAACGCTCTAGAAAGCGCTGCGCTGCTTTGCGCGAAAAATCACTCGAGAAGAAAGCATGTTTTTTTTTTTTTATGATCGATCTAAATATAAAACAGTTCTTTTTTGTTTATGACTGAAAGGATGTTAATGAGCGTTTTCTTTTAAATGGATGAATTACACGATCGATATTTTTACAAATTGAAGATAATTAAAGCGGTTTTTTTTCCTTCGATACCTCGATATAATTGTGGAGGATAATCTAATTGATTTTCCCACGGAAAGAATGCAGCTATAACGCTAATTGCAAAGTGATTGCGCAATAATAGTTATTAAATTTATGTGTATTTATATTACATTAAACTATTGTAACAAGCTTTTGTAACTGTCGGATTGCTGTTTTTAAAGGTATTTCAGTGCATTTATGGTTTTAACGTTAGTTTATGCCAAAAATTAATAAAACATCATGGATTATTTAATATAAAAGTTTCTGTAAAGAATTAAATAATATTTTTTCCTGATGGATAGCGTAATAGATGAGTAAAACTTAACAGTTTAGTGAAGTATCATTTAAATTTCCAAAATTGCCAATCATTTAGCGCGTTTTAGTCCTATACATTCATTAAAATTCTTTTCAACACGTTCCGTTTCATTGTATACGAAAAACCTTGAACTAAGTCGTAAAAAAGAAACTTACTAACGCAATACAGCAGAAAGTCCACAAAAAGCAAAACTAGTTGAAATTCGTTAATAGTACGTTTTACTTTCACAATCCAGCTTCTGTGCATCGCGTGTGTCGTCGCTCTGAGGGTGACGGACGACGAAAGCAGAAGAGTCTTCCATTATCTACGTAACCGAAGTCTCGAGTGGTCCCTCCTAAATAATGTCACTTGGGGTGCAATTGGTAAGAACACATGCCAGTTATATTTTCTAACTCTTGATTTTTACATTATATACAGTTAAGGGTTTTTGTATTGTTGCTATATATATATA
>UELV01178192.1:0-16179 GCA_900490015.1 Megastigmus stigmatizans | reverse complement strand
TGTATATATATGTATATATATATGTATACATATAATTTTGTCATAAACTGCCAAAGATTTTTCTATACTGATTAGAATGTAAGACCAATAGAAAAATCTTTGGCAGTTTATAGTAGATTACAGTCGACATAAGTAATATTTCTTAATGTATAATTTTGTCAGTTTGAAATTTTTTCGCGCATCGTTAGCTCTCGGGAACTAACTTTCGTGCTACATATATATACGCGCTATGAACCGAGGTTGAAGGTCTTATATGTATTATACATTATATGTACTTATATATACATTATATACTTGGGCAAACAACCTGCATCGCGCCGAATATATATGCGAGGGCGCCGCGTCATTTTGATCCATTAATTAAATCGTACTTGACGTACCTATATATACCTGCGGGCCGCGCTATCAATTAACGCGAAAATATCGTTGATGCGCAACGCGATGACGTCTATTACTGCACTTCAATTAAGCAATATTTTTTCTATCTTTGTCCGCTTTTACCCATATTTTTCTCTTTCTCTCTTGCATTGCTTACAGAATTGTAAATAGATAATATCGATATTAAATATTCACTCAACGGCGACGACGTAAAGTTAAGCCTATACAGAGTTATATATATATATATATCTAAAACTAAATTGCTACGCATTTACAAGATTTCCAATTGCGTTCATGACCCGCGTGGGTATACGCTGTTTTAATATAATAATTAACCTGGTCGAGCGTACGATTCTAGAAAATTTTTATTTGCATTAAATTGATGCTGCAAACGAAATAACTCACGATGCGCAGTGATATCGTATTTTATTGAATTACCACTCGATCTGCTCCGAAACGACATCGAACTAAACAGACCGTAGGAAAGCCTACGTTTTGATAAGATTGTTAAGAAAATAAGAACTGCCTTTGCTGTATGTGTGTGGAGCAAAAAAAAAAGAAATTCATCCATTCCGATCCCGTAGAATAATTGCAAAGTAACAGACAGAGAGAGAGAGGGAGAGAAAGAGTATATAAGTAGATATACAAATGTTCATGCA
Source organism: Megastigmus stigmatizans (assembly GCA_900490015.1). Taxonomy (NCBI): domain Eukaryota; kingdom Metazoa; phylum Arthropoda; class Insecta; order Hymenoptera; family Megastigmidae; genus Megastigmus; species Megastigmus stigmatizans. The sequence goes on along the minus strand of UELV01178192.1, from coordinate 15,142 downwards.
AAGAGCGTACGCAATAGCGCCAAATACACGATTAAAATGCTCGCGGAGTCGAAACGAAAACTATCCTGGATGCGAAGCGCCGGAGAAAAAGCGTTTGTATACAAAAGAACGAGAATCATGCAGCTCTAACGTTATAGAACACCTTATCATCTCGGAACAGTAATTTGGGGGATTTTGCGCACAAAAGCTCAACTTCTCCAATTAGCATCTTTTAAACCAGAAAGATGCAAAACAGAACAAGCACACAAGGAAAGAGATAAAGACAGAGAGAGCGAGCGAGGGAGAGAGAGAGAGACAGGGAGAACAAATAAGAGAAGTGCACGAGCCTCGGCGTTTGAAAGATCCAATTACAGTGCACGAGAGAGAGAGAGGAGAACAAGAAGGAAACGAGGGAGCGAGAGAGAAGCTTCTCATTCAAACGCGTATCCGAACGGTGCTAATTTCACAACGAAGGCTCACCTTGAAAAGAGTTCAAGGCGCAGGGGTCAGGCAGCGTCTACAGTATACACGAGCTCGAGTGTAAAGGAGTAGTCCTACCTTTCCTTCCTATAAGTAGGCAGTTTCATTTATCCGCTGATTGATATTCTCTCCAGGTTTTCTTGGTAATCGTAATGATATTTCCTGCAATTTTATTGCAGAACTGGTCTCTTTTAAATATCATTTTAACGCACTTTCAAATCGATGCAATTAAATAACTAGATCGACATTAAATCCAGTATTAAATAGAGCAAAATCATTTTTACACCGTCACTGTGTATGCGCAATAATTTTTATTAATAGACTGCGCAAGGTGGTGAATAAAATTTATGTTTCCGTGCATAAAAAATTAATACTTCCAAACGAGTCTCTTTTTCGCTTGTCAAGCAATCACCGCGACCATGCAGCTCGTGCGATATCTTACTCGGTCAAAGCGAGTAAACCCGCGAAGTATTAAGGAAATAAAAAAGAAAAAGAAAACGAAACTAAACGAAATAGATTCTGTAACTACTTTCTAAAACTTAATTCGGACTTTGTCGTTTACTTGCGAGTGCATTAAAGATAACTCGTTTATTTATTATAACATTCGGATACAGAGAGATTGATTCAACAACTCGCGAATTTCATTTAAATGTTTAGCACTCCAAAGTTGAGATTCAGTGGCAAACGGAATACTAGCGCGACTACTTCGGCGAGTCACAAACGTCGTTACTGTGTAGAGCGGCCAGTTCCAAGTCACTTTAAGAAGCCACATACCCCAGTTGAGACAAGCACCGCTTTCGTATCAGATTTGACTTCGAAAGATTAAACTGCCGGGTCTCTCGAGGGTAAACTACAAAACGGATAACGTTTGTTTTTAAACACTTTCTAATTAAGTAAAGTGTTTTACAGGAACTAATTTATCAGGGTTGAAACCTTGATGTTACTTTTCAATTTATTTGCATTTAACACAGCAGTTGAATCTAGACTAGATGTTATACTATAAGAACGAAAATCTTTCGTCCTTTTCATAAGAACTATTCGATCGTCGTATCAATTTCATATAGCCATAAATCACCTAGATATTAGAAAGATTTAATGCGCCGCTTCCTTATGCGGAATTGTAAACAGAGATGGCTTTATCTTCGCTGCTTGATCACGTGTGCCAGACCCAAGCCTTTTCGGTAGCTATATAACGATAGATCGTATTTTTTGCGCTACCAATAGCCGCGCGCGATGATTCAGACCGGAAAGCTTCATCGCAGACCGCTGAGCACGCTCCACTCCTTCTGGGCACGTTGTGCCCTCATCTTGCAGCTTTGATATCGCTTATTGGCCGATCAACTTTTCCTTTGATTTTCGTCAAAGAACTTTTCCTCGTATCCGCGTCCCATACCTATATGCGTGTCTGTGTGTGTGTGCGAGCAATAACAAAAAATACAATCCCTTTTTTAATATAGAAGAAATTGAATATCTTTTTGTTCCCCGAGAAATAATTGAGCATCGACGGATAAAAGATTAAAGTTTCGGTGCGGTTTTATGCGCTATTAGCCTACTTTGTATTTAACTCGAACAATGTCAGATTGTTGTCAACGAATTGTGAAAGTTAAAGAATGGGCATGAATTACTATGTCAGGTTAATTGTTACATGTGCACAAGAGTAACAACTTAATTGGAATATGTATATAATAAATATGCCAGATATCTGAACCATTTCAAATGAAAATTTATAGCATAAGATTATCCACAATACCATCAAATCACCGTAACTCCTATACATACTGAAATTTTAATACATCTACAGGTATAGGTACAGGAAATGTTATATGTCACCTATCAGCCGATAATTTTACGCTATCCATATTTACGAGTGTATATAATTGTGAAATTAATAGGTAGGTAGCTGGCCGGAAATCCTTCCATTACAGTAGTTCTCATCCAACTGCTAAAACACCAATTGATACATTCATTGAGAAGAAAATTTTCCTTGGAACTGAAAGAAGACCTAGCTTCGTAAAATTTATTTTGTTGCTGTCATAATATTTATGATAAATGCTTGTAATTCTTCATTTCTGATGTCCTGTTAAAGGTTGATGAATTGTATCTCGCGATCTCCTGAAACGCAGTAACAAGATCTTTGACTAAGAAAGGCATACATATTATCCTTTTAAAATAGTCGATGTTGCCAATGCTAAGCTAAACCTCGACAGATTGTGGCTAACGCATTAATAATGAATAATGCAGCACTATACTTTTTGTATTGAATTGAAAATCACTGTTTTCTGGCTGTCTGGCCCACGTTCGACTATCAATTTTAAAATCATTGGTTACATCTCACAACTGAATACTTAATGACTTAGATATTAATTTAAATCTTAATTTTCAATAATTACAGTTAATGCAACTTATTTTCTACAACAATATTCGCTACAACTGTTTGTTCTATTGCGCAAATGCATAAACCGATGCAACAACGGTATTCAACTAAGCAAACATTATAAACAATCTCTTGTACATATACAATACTATCGTCTAAATCACGTAATAAACAACTTAAAGTCTACATTCGCTGATTCAATGCCCGTGATCCAGTCAACAAAGCTTGCTCTCGGCTTTTCAGAGCAAATGACTGCAGTGGCGATAAGCATATCGCGCGCTCCCGATATACCCGTTGTTGCCTATAAGTCACGACGGCGAAAGTCGACTCGAAAGCGTTCTGCGCGAAAATACTCGTATAGCTTGTACACCGTTCTCCGACTTCCGCCTCGAGCTTGCCGAGAGAATAAAAGTCCTCCCGCATGGCGCGCAACCCGCGAGCGTTTCTTCGTCGACTTTGTAGGCCAAGCGGTGTACTTTCTCGCCCTGTCACAAGATATACAACGACCAGATCTCTGCTACACGTGTCCGGGCGGACCGTTTGCCTTGGCCGCGCCGGACACAACCGAGGTGGTTCCCCCCATTGACAGCGCACTGCTTAATATTGTATAGTGCGAGCGTGTGGTGGTCGCAACGGACACGGCGGGATCTGTTGAATCTCTAACCGATTGTCGAATGCAGTTTAAAGCTGCGACACGGTCAAAAAAAGGAGACCGTATTTTTCCTTTGGCTCGATGATGCATAATATACTTTTACTCGTATTACCTACTTTAACTTTTCATTAGCTATAGCTATTGATATATAGATTGAGAATGTGTTTCCAACTAAAAATAAAAAGTATAATTCTCTGTTAACAATTCATCCAAATGTAAATATAAATGTACCATATATATTTGAAGCTAAGAGAAAACATAAAATATATATTACTGGTACTAGAATTGTGCAGCGGGCTATCAATGTTTATTATGTTTCTTAACGATTGTTATTGTGAGCGTCTTCTTCGAGTGCGAATGCCGCATGAAAAAGATTATACTACGCCGAAACATGAATAATTGAAAATTCCCAGACATTAAAATAAGCATCTTTTATTTTAAGGCAAAGAAAAAGGTGTTTGACTCGTTGAAAAGTATTATTTCTTAAGCGTATATACACGCTTTAAGAGCATCGCTATAATCTCGCCGTATAATCTACATATGTAATCGGCAAGCGTTACTGTTAAGTTTACAGTCGTTCATTAATTTTATCGGCTCTTTAATTATATATGGGGAATCGCACACAAGGTCTGAACAAATTGCGGGATTGCAGCGAGCCATAATTGCAGAGCCTCTCTCTCTCTCTCTCTCTGGTGCTGTGTCTCTCTCGCGCCCTGGCAAAGTTCTGTTACGACGGCGGCGGCGGCGGCGGCGGTGGCGGCGGTAGCGGTAGCATCTCTGTATTTGGAGAGTCGGAATGGGCCACTTACGGGTCGTTCAAGCTAATGGGGTAAACGACAAAACGGCTACAACCGCAGTTCGCCTTATTACATTTAATCCTCCAATAAGCCACGCGGCCCCGTACAATAGGCAAATGCGTATATGTATATATCGCGCGATATTCTTACGTCGTACCGAGGTTCTTCATGCTGTCGCGCTTCTGGTGCGGTTGTACGCAAGGGTTTGGGGGTTATATACCGAGGATGCATGCGTTCCAGCCACTCGAGTTCTCCGAGTCAATTTTACGCGGTAATCCACGCGGGGTGCACTTCCAGGGACTAATCGAGTTATAGGGCGATACGCGGTCCTGCTTTCAAGGTGGGTATATACCTATAGCGTAGATGCGCGTGCGCGCGCTCGCTGAACACTTGTGCGAGCATCGTCTTGGTGACGCTCTCTGTGTGTATACTAATTGTGAGGCTGACGAGGAAGTGTATGAGCAGCGTAAGTAGACAGCGCGACTGCTCGGCGAAAGTTTTAACGAGGTAGCCTTGATTATTTAGGAGCTCTGCTGGGGATTTACTTGATTAACAATTAACAAATTTATTCTGATATACTCTTGTGTTTCATGCGCGAATACTCTTATCGGGTTATCTTTTTGAATGAGGTATTTTCGGTCAATACTTCGAAGGGATTGCCATTTAGTGTAATATGGATTTCATGTGTATAGCATTATTGAACATAATCGTACTGCGGTAAAGGAAGAAACATGTAAAGAAATTGTCGAATTCGCTTTGATTGTACATTAATATTTTCGACATTATTGCGAGTAGAAGAACCAATTAACTAAATTTGAAGCTTGTTATCAAGAACTTAATTCAAGATTATGACACTCTGTAATGTACGCGAGACATTAGTGAACTGCATTAACCTATTACTTACATAATATAATTAATTAAGGTCTCACCTAGTTGTAACGTATACGCATCATATATAGTAAGCATATTATCTTTCAAGAGCGCTACACATTATCACAACGGATAAATCTGCATATTATTTTCAAGTAGAACGTAAGCTCCTGCTAAATCTTTATCCGTCGAAATTTTATGCCGACGTTTTAATTTTAATTTTATTACTCAATTTATGATATTACAGTCATCGCTTCGAATATGTTATTGTAAATTTTTTTAAATGCATGATAATTATTAATTCATAAATTTTTTCAGGTGTATAATATAAATAATGAAATTTAAATGTTGCGAATTGATATTTTTATATCCAATCGATATGTTGAGAAAAGAGCACATAGCGGAAGTAAAAGTGAGGCGAACCTAATAAACATTATTATAATGATATGCAACTCAATCAAAGTAGCTTGTTACATTCTATAAAATTGCGTTTGCACGTCGCGAAACTCGAGCACTGCACGTGCTGCAAAGTTGGTAAATTTCTTTGAAACTGAATTTCGAGAGTCTGAGCTATGTGACGTTATAGCAAAAGGCTAACATGGAAATTTTTCTCTCTCTCTCTCTCTCTCTCTCTCTCTCTCTCTCCCTCTCTCTCACTCTGTCTCATTCATACATACACATATTGTAAATGCGCAGACACATAGACTCGCACCTCCTTCTTGCATTTATTTCCCATCACACGCTTTTTCATACAAATATATCGGAAAGTCGGTCGAGTTAACAAGTGCATTGAGCTCGGCACAGGAGGTGTAGAGCAAGAGAGAGAGAGAGAGAGAGAGAGAAAGAGGAGGAGGTCGGTGACGCACGTGGGTTGGGAGGGAGGGAGGTAGCCTTTTCTGCAGGTGGCAGCTCGACGTAAGTGCAAATACGATTAGCCGGCGCGTTGCGACAGCTTCTTGTATATGCATATCGCACGAGCTCTCTCTCTCTCTCTCTCTCTCTCTATCTCTTCTATCTCTCTCTCTATCTCTCTCTCTCTCTCCCTCTCCCTCTCCCTCTCCCTCTCCCTCTATCTCGCGCTATATGTGTGTATTTGTCGCATTCCCTCTTTCATGCCTTTTCTTTCTCACACATACTCTCATCTTATTCACATATTCCTTTTGTATTTTAGCTTTCTCGCATAGAGGAAGCATTGCGACGATAGAGGAAAAGGACTTTCTTAAAAACGTTATTTTCAAGCATATTTTGTAGTATGAATAAAAATTGGTTATTTTTCGTTTCTCCGTGTACATTTTTGAGTATGTGCGCACAATATTTCTAGTAAATACTTCTTTATTGATTGCCTCGTGTATGAAATACATTTTTTTAAGTGTTTTTGGACCTTCTAGTTTCAAATTAAGGAATTATGGATCTTAAAAAGTTAAGCTCCAAGTGTCTGGAATAAGAATCTAACGTATCATACTACGAGTGGTTTAAAATTATATTAAAAAGAGTGTGTCATTTCACTATATAAAAATGGCAGTCATTTATTCTGTTTTGGATCACGTACGTGAATATATGTGTATATATATATATAATCAAATAATTGTTGTAAGAGCTTTTCACTAAAATTATTACAATATCCTGCCTGGTATTTTAGTCCGTGCTTCACTTTCGTCAACCAATTCACTTTATTATCCACCATACATTCATAAGATTCATAAAATAAAGCATAAAATGATCTTTCAGACATCTCTCTCAAATATTTTCTACTCTAGATTGCGTTTTTGCCATTTTTCGCGCTCATAAAAAGAATATGATATACCCCGTGCCACTGCAATATCGCCAGTGTTCCTCCCGTTCAGCATAGTGCGCTGCACTACAGCGTAAACACCGAGAGATGTATAAATTATATTTAAAGCCTATCGCAGTTCTTATCCACCATACCTTTTTCCAAGGCTGTAACTCCGCTCTTGTCATTTATACAGGCTGCACATACCCACACAAATGCGCGCGCACACGCACAGAGTTCAAGCTCATCGTCGTATAGTAAGAAATCTGGAGCGAGGAGAGAAAAGAGAGTTAACGCGACGCCTTCGTGGAAAACGTGAGAATTTAATATCGAAGAACGAGAGGCTCCTGTGCGAGGGAAAAGCAGAGACTAGACTATATACGTCTATATGTGTACAAATGCGTGACCCTGCATCCAAGCTCGACTATACACCCACTGCAGCTACTGGAGCGTTACGTGCGAGTAAGTCAAAACCAATGTAACCAAAAGCATCCAGCAGTCCGCACATGTGTCTCCCTCTCTCTCACTCTCTCTATTAAATGCGATAGGCTTGGCTCGGAATACATCGGGTTCGGTTTATACAGCCACGCTCGGGTCCATTCGCGCGCGATTGTTGTAATTCGAGACGCTGGCGCGATTAGACACACACACACATACACAATGTGGGTTGCGGAATTCGCTCGTCAGCTGCGTATTTGGTGTGTATGGGTGCGTGTGATTGTGCGAGGGTACTAAATTTCATCGGACGATTCGCGACAATGCCAACACTGTATTCTGTGAATAAAAATACTTAACAAGCGTGCTTCCGATTTTCGCCCCCTCCGTCACCCCCATACTAACACGCGCGTTATCAACGCTGAAATAACGTTATGCCTGTGCACGAATTCGCTCTCTTTTATTTAGTCTATAGTAGGACTAATAGCGCTTATATGCATATACACACATATGTATATATACATCGTATGTCTCTGTAGCCGAGTTATTCAACATTGTAAATCAAAAGTGCCTCTCGCGCTACCGCTCGAGAAGTATTGCGTTACGTTCCGTGATAAGCCACAGAAAGGAAGCAATAAAAAAAAACACGAAACAAAGTTTTCCTGCCCCTCACCCGTGCCCACTCGCGTCTCAGTTATGACTGATAAAAATGTGTAATCTTTTATAAGACTCTTGTAGTAAAAGAGAGAGAGAGAGAGAGAGAGAGAGAGTCTTGCTGAGGTCTCACTCTTTGAAAGAAAAAGAATAAAAAAAAAAGAAAAAGGCGAAGTCGCTCGCGGCATGCAAGCTCATAATTGCGATATTCCGTTACATAAATTCAAGTACGGGAATGCATGCGCTTTTTTCACAAAAGTATATATATATATATACATAATATACGTATAAGTAGTTCACAGCGGAGTAGGGAGACTTGGAGAGTTTTATCGATGATGAGCGAAACGATGCAATAGTTAGACTAACTTAGTGAGTGTGTGTGCACCTTCGACTAAAAATAATTTCGGCCCATTGATTTTCTTTTCGGACTACGCGTTCGTTTTGTTTCTTTCGCATTGAAGGAAAACAAAATATTCAGTTGTCTATAAGCATTTAATAAACTCTTTCTGCATCGGCTAATTTCCACAATGAAAAATTCAAAAGCCACATTTTTATATATATATGTGCATATGAAGTTTCTTGCCTCCTTCTCTCGGTTCAAAGAAACGAGTGGCGAAAAATTAAAAAAAAAAGTATATCGTTGGAAATGTCTCTTTATGGCTGGAGCGGTCGGGCGGGCGCGCCTCGGCTGCAAGTGAAGCGTTCCTTTGATTGCGAGCCCCGCGCGCGTATATACTCGCCGCGGCAAAAACTCATTTCAGGGAAGAAGTGGCTGACTGGCTGGCTGCTGCTGCTGCTACCGCGTCGCAGTGTCTTTCTCTCTCTCTCTCTCTCTCTCTCTCTCTCTCTCTCTCTCTCTCTCTCTCTCTCTCTCTCTCTCTCTGTACATAAGCCGAGAGGACAAAACCACGTTCGCCAACAAGAAACGAATAGAATTCCACATCAGCTCTCTCCTCTCTTATTCTCCTCTCCGCCCTAGGTGCATCGTTCATGCCGTACGCGCTCGCGCACCTCGCATCTCTCGGTGGTTCATCATAAAATTATCTTCGTACATCCTCGCGCGTATATATACATATAATATATACATCCCCGGGCATAAAAACATCGTCTAATCGCCCTTGTGCACAGCGCACGAGTAGAAGAAGGTAACCAGAGCACTACACTTCGCGAAAAAGAAGAGAGAGAGAGAGAGAAGCTGGTGAGTAATGCCATATCACGTCATCCAAAAATTATGTAGAGACAATTCACGCTTTCGCAAAGTCCCGGCACACTGCATAAGCGCTGGGATTTAGATGTATATATATATATGTGTGTGTGTGTGTGTGTGTATGCGTGTACGATACACGCACGTATATAGCTGCCGACGACACACGCCACTTTCTCGTTTTCCCGCACATGCACACGCTTATGCTCGCCTTAATAAGTGCGCGAGCGCGAGTCTACGTACATATATGCAAGTCTCTGCAGCGCACGCGAGCAAACAAAGGCGCGCGCGAGCGAGAGAGAGGATTACACATATCCAGAGCTGTGGCATTGTTGTTGCCTATATACGTGTGTGTATGTGCGTGCAGTCTACACGTTGGTGCACTAAGAAACGGATGCTTTGGGCACTGTTGCAGCAGCACACACAGAGAGAGATGCCGAGAAGAAGCAGAAGAACGAGGCGAGAGGGAGAGAGAGAGAGAGAGAGAGACACTGCACACTAGCCAGTCACGAACGGTGATTTGCATTCGACGACTGTTGCATGCAGCTATATACAGCTTGGAGAGCCGAGCTACAGCAGATCCCTCTATATATATATAGGTATATATATATATATATATATACATACGCCAGAATTGTCCTATTCTCTCTTTCTACGCGCTCTCGCATCCCAAAGCAACAGCGCTCTGCATGCGGAGGATTCGCAGCTACACATATATATATATAGCACGGCATAGCGGAGGTTCGCTGCTTACACACATATATACACTACAGAGAAGAGAAGCTCTGCCTGTGCACAGACACGGAGTGGCAGCACCAAGAGGAAACGAAAGGCATTGGGTCTCCCTTTCTCCCTGTGTGTGTTTGTGTATATCGGCCGAGCAGCAGCAGCAGCAGTCTCGGTGATTGCGAGACTGCTGCTACTGCTGCAGTAGAGAGATGCGATGAGCCCCGGGATAGGTATATGGACAAAGCGCAGTGGATGTAAATGAGCCGACGGCGGGAATCGAGTAACTTACTCTCTTCAGTCGGAATGGTATTAAGGCGATATCGACTAACGAATTGGAAACCTTACTGCTACGTACAAGGACTTTATTAGCTTCGAGATCTTGGAGACGACGGTGACGGTGCGCAGGACGAGGCTTAACTGGCGCGTGCGCTCGAAGAATTTTCTGCGCGTTCTTGATCGGAGAGGCAAAAAGGCGAGTGGACCTGCAGACTCGATCTAAATCCAGTAATGCACCAATCAACCTCGTGCGCAGTCTTACATAATTATTTTAGCTTACATCGCCGAATGTCAATGCGTTAATTACAGAGATCCTTGTAAGGACAGTATAAAGTAGTTCAGGTTAAATACGTCCAGCTATAGCTACCTCGGTATAGACAAAAATAAAATCCTACGTTTACGAAAAAATATTTACTAATACGGTCCTTTTATAGAGATTTTCGTAGCTTACTGCGACTCGGAATTTCCCTGAAATTTGATCACATGTATGCGATTTCAAACATGGTTAGAAATTTTATCATAACAAGACCAAGGATATTTCTTCTTCCTGCGGTGACGTATATTTTTAGAGGATGTTGTAATCTCTTAGCTCGCCCATAATCGTTTCAGATGATAAAAAAGGGGCGCAAATGCAGAAATAAAAAGAGCAATTCCATCGCCTCTCTCCGAAATTTACAGTACAGCGCTCGAGTTTAATGACTTAGCAGTGGGATTAGATGCCTGGTAATACACTTTCCGAAAGCGAACTTCTTTTCTATAAATTTGAGAGCAAGTCCTCGAAAGCGGCCCATTGAAAGGTAATAAAACGATTTCTCGAAAGAGAGAGAGAGAGAGAGAGAGAGACCTGCCGGCGGCGGCAAATAATCAATATTTACGTTAGTTTACAGTCGGTCTCTAATTCAAAATTTTATAGCGCACCGAGGAACCTGCGGCGGGAGGAGAGGTGGGGTTGAATCCAGCGTCAATCCTATTTTCTTCTTTACTTGAAGAAACGATCGAAAAAGGATCACCCGTCTACCAACGTCGTCGGAGTGAGAGAGAGAGAGAGAGAGAGAGGAGGAGTAGAAAGACGGTTAAAGTAGCCGCGCGCGCGCAAAAGCGGAGGACCTTGGCTCGGTGTGCGCGCCGCTCTTGTGCGGTGGAGATTACGCGACGAATGGAAGATTATCCTCGAGCGAGGAAGACTGAAATACGGTCCTTCGATACGCGACTACACGAACTCCTTTCATCCTCTTTTTCCTCGCTCGCTGCTTCCTCCTTTCTTACAAACTTGCTTCGTCCCTCCTTCCCTTTGCCTTTTCTTTATCACTCCTCTGGATATACACTTCTTTTTATCTTCCTATTATACGACTATCTATCTCTATTTATCTTCCAAAACTAGCTGGGTTCGCGGCTACCGCGTCGTAAATTTCTCTTATTAATTACTTGATTTTCGAATTCGCGCTTATTTATTATCGGCTGGGCTAAAAAAAAAAAACAACTCGAGTCCATTTAAAAATATATAAAGTTTAGCTAGTCGATGTTATATATTGTTGTAGTTACTGGAAATCCAGTTTCAATGGAACGAAAACAATATCGTTTTTATTTCCCTGGTTACGCGTGCGCTTGTGAAATAAATGAAAAGTTCGTTAGTTGTGGAAGCTGTATGCAAACACAGACGTTTCGGGCAGGTACATTCAACGGAAGTCCTGTTTTTTAGCGAAAGTGACAAAGCATTAATGATCGACAATTTTTAATTAACTTTGTGCAAACTTTCACTTCGAGTAGTGTAAAGATAAGAAATTCATAAAACTTTTACGCGGAGCACCGTCTTTGTTTAAGTTACAAGTAAAATTAAAGAAAACCCATTAATTTGCATCGTTGACTCGCGGCTATACATTATACCGTTATTCCTGAAAAATGAAAGCGATTACATAAATGCAATTTTTATAAATATTAATAATATTGTTCATAATGGCATGATAATGACGATTATCGTATCGGTGAAACATAATAATGTCTATGTATTTATTAAATTCAATATTTCTTATTAAAAATGCAGTATTTTCTTTCCACATGGAATTAACACACGCGTATAATATATTTTATAAATTTATTTTATTTATCCGAGCATTATTATTACGATTATATTTTAGATGAAGATTATCTTTCAAATTATAAAACAACAATGTGGCCGAACGTCATATATTTAAAAAATGTCGATTCAGCATTGCTCGGTAACAAATAAATTAGATTTTCTAGAATATATATACGAATCACGTAGATACCAACTACTTCGCTTTCTTTCACGCCCTCTATTTCGTTTTCGCATCATTGTGCGATAAAAATGCTCGACGCTGCGGCAGTCGACGTAGAAAAAGAGGCCTAACGAACATGATCAGATTCGCGACTCATTAAGCAAAGGCTTCTCGTCACCTGCGATCGATCAATCCCTTTTGCAAGAGAGAACTTGGCTCTCTCTCTCTCTCTCTTGCGGCGAGCCAAAGCGGAAACTCTTTGCTTCTTCTCTCTATTTCTCCCTCGCTCGAACACGCTCTTTCACCTTCTTCCTCTCTCTCTCTCTCTCTCTCTCTCTCTCTCTTGCTCGCTCGCGAGAGAGTTAGCTACTCTCGGGGCCTTCAAATCTCGCTGGTGCGAGAAAATGGGCTAAATTTAGACGTCGTCTCCTCGGGAAGCGTTGAACCCGCTTGACATCTGGTTTGCTCCCTCCCTCTCTTTCTCTACCTCTCTCCTTCTTCTTCTTCGTTCTCTCACGTTCAACCACAATTACTTCGTCGTTCCTCAGATAACCGCCCGACTGCATTCCTCCTCCCCCACAATTTCGATATACACACATAGGCACACGAATCGTGTACAAACGGCTTGTGATTTTATACTTTTTTCTAAACAGTTCTTAACGAGAGATACAGTGCAAGGACAAGGCTCGATTCTTTCCTCTCTCTCTCTCTCTCTCTCTCTCTCTCTCTCTCTCTCTTTCTCTCTATCTCGCTTTCTTTATATATTTCTTTGCTGCCGTCGAAATCTTTACGAGCCCCAAGAAAGACTCGAGTTGCAACAGCCGCAATGAAAGGGCCCCTTGTTACCCTCTTGGTCTGCCTCTCTTGTACTCCCGCCTCCTCTCTCGCTCTCTTTTTCTCTGTCCCTCTCCCCCCTCATTCACCCTCTCTCTCTCTCTCTCTCTCTCTCTCTCTCGTTCTCGCTCTTTCTCTTCCTTTCTCGCTCGCCTGCAGCTTTTTTGCGAGCGCACGAACGACGGTTAAACGCCTGTGCCTCCCTCCTTTCAAGATGCATCACTTCGCGAACGTGTATTACTTTCACAGTCGAGCTTACTACTTTTCCGCATTTCGCGTCACTGCTCCACAACGAAAACAAGATGCATAAAGGAAGCGAGAGCGAGGAGCCGACCGACGCTACATACGTTATACGCGGCTAATGACCGGCTCTTCGCGAGCGAGCCTGTAAATCTCGAAAATTTATCTTATCTCGAGTTCCTCAACAGCTTCCCTTATACCACATCGTATACGCTTCTTAGAGTTTTTCATTTTTCAGAGCGACACTTGAATGGCAGTCATTCAAGGCGATACTTGAAAATCAAATAATACAACAGTGATGGTTCATTCAGGAATAAGGGACATCAGTTTTACCAAGATCTTCACGAACGCTCTTTTTTTTCCACGATTCTCGTTTCAAAATTGCGTGAGAATTTTCAACGTCCGTTTTATCCACTTCTAAAGTATCCTGCACTTGGAATATATTAACAGAATGTCGCTTAGTTTGAAAAGTATTTAGATCGATGGAATGTTAATAGGTTCGATAGGTGTTGAAAATTTAGTCGTGAAATGAATGAGTCCTTATAGGAAATTGATAGATTCCAAAAGTTCCAGTCCATCATTAAGGGTTTACTTATCTACTTTCACTAAAGTACCCTAATTAATGTTAATGCAGCCTATTCTGATAGAGAACAGAAATAGCTGGCATGAATTTAACATTGAATCATCGTTACCATCAAACATGGCGTTTGGAAAATGTTAAAAACCAATTCCATGTACACGAACTGGCAAGAATTGCAAACAAATACAACAGTGTGAAAAAATAATCGCATTTCAATTACAATTACGTCGAGATATATTTAGAACCGGCTAAAAAGCTGTTACTTCGCAAGATCCCGAGGTGGCAATACACACATTGCGAGTTTGATATCTGGAGCGTGTCGCAAAATTAATTGGGTGAGCATTAATTAGTCGCATCGGGTGTGAGTGAGGAAGAGAGTTTCTCTCTCTCTATCTCTCTCTCTCTTGTCCCCTGATGACATAATGATGCCTCAGCGCCTCATCAGCTTACCTCCATTAAACGAGCACTCGACTAAATACGTTTTGTTTTCATTGCGCATTAACATAGTTTTACTTTAGTGACGAGCGAAAACGAAACATCGGTCGCGGGCGTTCCCAAAAATTTGGCAACGCTATACGTTAGTATAAATGGATCTGTGTTTTATTTAGAAACAGCGAAATGTATAATATGTTAAAACGGTAAATGCATTCTTTTTCTTTTTTTAAGAAAATTCCTGTATTTATATTTTGATCTTATACACACTATACTAATGAGGCATACTCGTTATTTTTAGTTTATTTATGCAGACTTGATATGGATTTTCTGTTACGAATTCCACTATACCCACAAATAGTGAACAATATCGGTGTGGTTTAAGAAATCTGAACGTGCTACTGGCACTCCATTAATTTAAGCGATCAATCATATTTAATGGAAAAATATTGTCTTGATCTCTTCGTCTGTTCTTTGCTCTTAAATGGACAAAATAATCATGGAAATTCAGGAACGTTTCAAGGCAAGAATCGCCATGGAAAAAATATTTATTAAATTCCTGTTGAAAGTAATAATTTCTTTGATTTATTTTTATAAC
>UELV01178187.1:6985-24025 GCA_900490015.1 Megastigmus stigmatizans | reverse complement strand
TTCGAATGGTGATACCGATTTTTTGTTAAAATACTCCTGCAAAAAAATATGGCGTATTTTTCACGAAAAAAAATTAAAAAATTTGGATATTTTAAACTTACTGAATTTTTTTCGTAAGGAAAAAGCAATGAGAATAATTCAAAATACTGCAAAAAAGTGCAATCGATGTTCAAATATTACGGGAAATTTTTTTTCATGTTTCTAAAATATTTATAATGGCTTTCATTTAAAAAAAGTTTTATTCAAGCCGTTCAAACTGTTTTTGACCCGATATCATAATTTTTCTTCGTTCTCCTCTACTTTCAAATGAAATAATTATTTATATTATTATAACAAACGTTATCAAAGTTGCAAAACTAATTTTAATAATTATATTTGCGTACGTATTTTAATACTTTGTGTATGTTTAGATCTCGAACATCTATGGGTGCATTAAATACAAGCCATTGAATTATTTACTTATTTAATGAATAATTTTTAGAATATTATATTTTTAATACAAATTCTGCATGTGTACTAGAGAAAAATATCGTTATTAGGAGCAATTTAAAATTAGGAGTACTATAGAAAAAATTTTTTTTACAGGTGACAAGAATCGAACCCTTGTCGCACGAATCGGCAAAACGATAGTGCACGCGCTTTAACGCTCTCGGCCATCATTACAAATTGAGATCATAGGTATGGAACTTATACAAACTTTTTTGCTCCCTGAAGGGCTTAGGATAGCTTGAATCGGCTTGAGTATAATACTTTATTAAGAAAGCTTGAATAATTTATCACTCGTGCTACTGTCATTCAAACAGTGAAAAACTAATTTCTATAAACAAAGTAGTGATGCTACTTCTAATTAAATTTACAAATATTTTCAATTTAAAATTACGGGTAGATGCATTTATTATATGTGCATATATTTTTTTACACTCATGTATTTCCTCAAGTATTTTTCCAATTTTACTTGGATTTCATTCGCCTTCAAGAGGTACACTACACACTACAAACTTTTAAATTACGACACATGGAAAAAGATTTTAAAAAATTTGGCGGCACATCCTCGTAACCAATTTAATTTGTTTTTTAGTTTTAATACACACGAAAAAATATATGGTGGCTCATTTTCAAAACATGACGAATTCAATAGTTTCTCAAAATAAACTATGGAAAATCGTTTTGATCGAATAAAAAATGCCTTTTTATTTCATATTTTTTTAGTACTAATTTAATATTTTAATTTAACACAATATACAATTAAACTTACTTTATGCATACTAATACATATAAAAAATATTTTTAAAGATTTTTCGAAAGAAGAAAAAAAGTTGTGTTGAAAAGATAAAATCAAAATAATTTTCGAAAATCATGCAATTTCGATTTTGATAATTTTATGTATTTTTACTGTAACCCGCACACTTACCCATATGAGTTTTTTTTTGTATTGATATGCTTATCCTTATAGAGAAAAATTATTAGCATGATATCATCTTCCTTCAAAAAGTTACAGTAACTAGAAGAAGAAAATTTTATCATCAAATTGGCTTATCGGTTTTTCACGAGATTTTGTAGTCATAACAGTTGGGTATAAGCTGTAATCGATTATAATACTATAATAACTTGAAAAAGTTTATATTATTTAATGAATTATATAACCTTGAGTTATTAAATTTTTAATTTTTAATGTGTGAAGCCACATACCATCATCGAAATGAAAAGATCTGGAAATATGCCCATATATACGTTATGGTATGCGCATTTAAAATATTGAATTAAAAAAATATCATAGAATCACGCATTTCTTTTCAAAACTATACTATGAGTTTGTTTAATCAACTACTAGACAAGTTGCAGCAAGGGCGTTTAAAATAAAAGCCTTTACTTTATTTTGAATAAAAAGTTCAGTATATCAGATTGACTTTGAATTAATATTTTTATATTCATATGTGCTAGAAATACATTAAAAAATTATTTTTTCAGTCGAAGTGACGAATTGACACCAGAAGAAAGGGATGCTCGTACTGTATTTTGTATGCAACTTAGTCAACGAATTCGAGCTCGTGATCTAGAAGAATTTTTTTCTAGTGTAGGAAAAGTACAAGATGTTCGACTTATAACATGCAATAAAACAAGACGATTTAAGGGCATTGCTTATGTGGAATTTAAAGATCCTGAAAGCGTAACACTGGTAAGTTTCTTGATTCTTCTGTTAAAAACCAGTATACTATAATTACATTGCGTATTTGGTGAAAATTGTAGTCAGTAAAAGGTATTGATATTTTACTACATATTGTCATTCGATTTAAAATATAGTTTTTTCTAAGCAACTTAAAATCATTGTTTAACATCATTAGAACAAAAATTTAATTACTTTGAGAAAATTTTGCTTACGAGCGTTTTCTATATATGGGAGTAGTGTACTAACGGTTATGGAGAGACAGGAGTGGTGGAGGGACTGGGGGTAAGCGTGTGGTATTGCACGAGAGGGTTAGCTAGAGGGAGGAGTGGGTGTGATACTGATGCTTCATACCAGTGATACTGATGCTCCATCGACTACGTCTCGTCGTATTATACTCTTATCCCCACCCAGTGCCTATGCGTTAAAATCCGTTACGTTCTGTCTAGTCGAATCGATTTCCAGCACGTTATCGTATTCTGCATAGACTATGCAATTTATCGTCGATTCGACAGAATTTTCAAAACCTACCTCTATTCGCACATTCCCCGAGCGTACAAGATTCCAATGCGTAGCGCAGTGTGCGGATAGATCGAGTGTTAGATCAAACGCTGTAAGAAAGTACCTTCTTGAATAGTTGTACCGGTTGATATCAATACCCTTGTTGAGAAAATATATACCTGTAACTGAGAATAGAGTATGAATAGAGAAAAGAATAGAGAAGAGAAGAATAGAGAGAATGAAATGCGTCTACATAGAGCTCGGAATTACATGTAAAACGGGGTTGCAATGGTTTATTGCGTATCTGCATACCATCGACATAAAGCGACAGGTGATTAATTGAGAAATATTGAAAGTTGAATGGATTAAGAACTCTATTGCCGTTAAAGGCTTTATTGTCAACGAAACCTATAATTATTCTTTTCGGGAGTTGTCCGAGAATAGCATTATCGACGGTGTCACCAAGAATTCCTGCATGCAGGGTGAAAGATTTCACCTCTACACGAGTGATTCGATATTTCGCCGTAGTTTTTGCTAGTGTATTGACGTGGGCTAGTAAGACTCCTGGATTAATTTTAACTCATCGTACGATGAGCGCCGCTTCCTTTATATGTACTTTAAATTTACCATTATCCGATGCATCCATCAAGCAAAACGCGTCTTTGCTTCTGATTAGTCTAACTCTCATTTCTACACTGTTGATTAGTATTTTATCTTGATTAAAGACATCGCAGTGCAGATGCCCAATCATGTCGAATGTTTTTCCACCTGACGAAAAGAAGCGTCGTTTTTCTGCGCGTAGATTGACTGGTTGCGGTGCTACAGCATTTGGAGGTGCATTGAAGGCATCATCTGTATCGTTGTACCATAAGCTCGCGGTCAAATGTGAGTCTTTAGTCGTGGGTGAGTAATTGAGAAGCGACTCGATATATGCTCTGTCGGGGTACGCGTTATTCGGTGTAGAAACGAGTTTTTGCTTGAAAAAAACGTCAATCTGATTGAACATTGAGTGTATCAACGGGAGTGATTTTCGCCTGGATATGCAACATAGTGTGCGCGAGATCTATGTAATGTTCACTCGCGCTCGATAATACAAACTCCAAGGGCGCGTCGCCTTCCTCACTGAGAGACGATACAGGTTTGTAATTTAAATAAGTGCTACTCTCTATCGATGTCTGCGTTGCCGGGAGCGTGAATATGTCCAGCTCGGTAGACATGCATTCCGACGAGTGAGTGTGTAGAAACAACGTGTTTGAAAAAAATTATTTAGGCCCGAAAATATCGTTTATACTTCTAAAAACTGTAGATTTCTTCTTTCTGCTGTTGGTGGTGGTGGTGGTGGTGGTGGTTCTTTTCCTAGCTGTTTTTACTCGTTTCTTTTTACCATGTTTACGTTTTTTCCGCGAAGGGACTCCCGCGATGTTACTCCATACACGTGACTTTCTCGACTGACGCCTCTGTTTAGAGATTCGTGCTTTATAACCAGAGTCCTTCATCATATCGCTGATTTTGGTAGCCGCCTTTTTTTTTGTTAAATTTCCTTCCAGACTCTTTGGCTCAAAATTGTACAGCTTCAGAGAAATTTGCACCGTTATTGGCCACGTCGTCCAAAACATTTAGACCTGCGCGCACGGCTTTCTCGCCCATTGCTTTTGCACTGGAAGTAAAATTTTGCGAAACAGCCCACCGAGCCAGGCACCAACATGTCCTCGCTGATAAGTCGAGTCTGCAAAGACGTTTCTCACACCCCACCGACTTGATCGTTGAAATAACACACGTAATTACTCATATCTACTTAACGATTACGTCTAAAATGAAGTGTAACCGTCAACGTCCCGTACTCGAGACGTATGCGTTGTCCATGTTGATCTCTTATATCTATAACGATAGATCGAAAGCTGTGATATAATAGGGGGATGTAGTGTATAGGTGTGAAATACCTCACAACGTTGGCGCCAAATTTATATTTCGAGCCATCTAAGGATACGATGCGCAGTAGTGCAGCCTGAGTGTCATCTACGGTATACGCTTCGCACACATCGGTATAAAGGTACAGCTGATCAGGTATAGCGCGCGACAACGAAGCTGGTCTATTACCTATTATGGGTACGATAGCTCCGTTTGCAGTGGCGAACGTAACCGTCAGCCTGTGCACGCTACTCTCGAATCCGAACATACGGATTGCTCGCATTCGCACGCTCGCCGCAGTGTGTAATATCCTTTTTGAAATCGTTTCGGTTCGAATAATTGATGATTATGTATACCTTGCAGTTTGTTCATTTCCGCAGCGAGCTGTTCTGCGCTGTCATAAACCCCATGTGGAAAATTGGGCGTTTCGTTGTCCGTGGATGGTTTGTGCCCATCCTTACTGCCTACTATGAAGGCGTAATACGCCTTCGAGTCATTTATATGTATGCTTGTACAAGACACGTGAATTTCCGCAAATCCGACGCACCAATCGCCGCTTAATCGTACCTCGCACGAGAGATGAGTTGTAAAACAGCTGGTCGTGTTATCGCTGCAGTAGGCCATGCTACCGTTTTAAATAGTTTGCAGATCGGATGCTTTTATCCAGGAATTGAACTTTTCCGGATAGCCCAACCACTTTACAAGCACACGTTTGTTCGTTCCGCGTCCCTTTGTCTGAAGAACGCGCTCAACTTTGAATCCTTCTTCAGCTGTCATGCGTTTTTTACCCACTAGAGTCAATTCTTGTGTATAGAAAAAGCCGTCGATTTCCTTGCCGTTCAAATCTGCTAAGATGTAGTTGAACAAGTTTTACCGTCTCGAAACTCGTTTAATCTGAAATACTTCTTCGCTGAAATTTTTTTCGTAATCTTTCTCACGACTGATGCGTACGTAATCGTCAACGTTGTATTTACTTGTCGTGTCTAGAACAGGCGCCATTTCTTTGCCACTCTGCTGCGAGAGAGCTCGTTTTTTAAAATTCTCACGCGCGGTGATTGCATTGTACGGATTAACGTCCAAAGGTTTCATCCTAATACCACTGTGAAAGGCGTGATTGTAGGCGTGTATAATTTTATCAACAACGTCGATGTAGCGTTTAGTATTCATGTGGGTGAAATATCGCCACATACGTTCACGTATCGTTCTTTTCAGTCTTTCTACTACAGCGGCTTTGATGTCTGGATTTCGCATAACTCGGAATCGAATATCGTGTTTCTTTAGCACAGCTTGAAAGGCTGAACTCGTAAACTCTTTGTCTTTGTCCGATTGTAAACAGACTGGTACTCGGCCATTCGAGCGCTTGAGAACCTTTTCGAACGCCGCCTCTACGTTATGAGCGGTCTGGACCCGAAGCGGTTCGATCCAAGCAAATTTACTAAGTACATCCACGACGACTAGTAGGTAGCAGTAGCCCTCGTAATCTTTTATGCTCGTCAGCTGCATTAAATCGCACTCCCAAACGTCGTCAATGTTTGTCACGTTGTAGTACAGTCTTTTAAATTTTCGCTGTACAGGTCTATGAAGCGTGTAAGTATCCTGATTACCGAGCCACTCGTAAATTCTTTTTTTCTCCTCTCCGGACAAGGTTTTACCTTTTTTTATACACACGTATGAGATTTCGTGCACCCGCGTACCCGGCTTCATGTGAGAGAGCGTAGTATTGTTTGTCGTAACTCATAATGTCTTTAAATTAAATTAAATTTTCATTCGAAGCCACCTTGGCGCTACACCAGATGCCGCCGCTGCCGTAGAGCTCCGCGTTATATGTTTAGCTGTATTTAAGGGATTTGTCAGTATGTGCGCAATCTTTAAAACATTGGCATTACCAATCAAATTATTAGGTGTAGCCAATGTTTTGATGAATTTTGCAAATTCTACTCGTCCTACTGGTGCCTCATCATTGTCGTCGTTTTTCTTTTTCACAGCATCATTGACCAATTCAATGATGTTTGATCGTTCGATCTTTCGACCGTCTATCGAGATCGTTCCAGCGTTGTCCCACTTTAATCTCTCGGGCGCTACTTTTTTCCAATGTCGTAGTAAAAGTCTAGCTTTTCGAGTATAAGTTTTGGGCACGCTGTCCAAAATATCCTCATCCGTGAGCGGTGATAATGTTGTGTCAATCTCATCCAACTCGCGTTCAGCGTCTCGTTCGTTGTTGTGTTCGTTTTCTTTAAAAAACAAATATCTACGCAAAACTTGTAAATAATTTAGACATTTTTCTCGCTCATTTTGTATTTTTTTCGAATATAAAATATCGTGCATTTCTTCATCCAATCTCGACAAACTATTATATCACCAGATGTCTGTATCTAATGTTCACTCGCTACAGGTGCCCCCGCGGTTTGAGTCCGAGTGAGTGTTTCCTCGGGTACTATAATCATTTTTCGAGCGTGTTCCATATCTGTTTGTTACTCTGCAGTAGCCGACTTGTTACCATTTAATCGCGAAATAAGCGAGCCTATGATTGGTGCAAGTAAAAGCGGTAAAAAGCCGCCGCCGTTTTGCAATAAAATGCATATTCTCCTTCTCCAGCAACCGACTGCACCACTGTAGTTTGATTTTCGAGCTAATTTACGCAATACGTGTCTATTTCTTCCTAAACGTTTTTTGTCCGAATCTTTGAGTTCGATGTTTCCGTGCAAAATATTTAAAGCGCACTCACATATACACTTTATTGTATGTTTGTCAATAGCTCTAAGCAGAGCTTTACATTGTTCAGTTCCACCGTGAGTGAGCGCTAGTAAAAGTATCGCGTTTCTCCTTGTAAAATCTTTACCAGGTATCGAATTGATGCGTATAGTGGGCTTTAATATTTTCGCCGGCATTGTCTGTATTCAACTAACGTCTCGACAATTTATCGTGTCTTTAAATACCGTCTTACCGATTATACTTTGGAACGTAGACGTAGTGCGAGGGATCATCGGGAAATATACAACTGCGTACCCGAAATTCGTCGAGTGTACTCTGCGAAAGATCGAGAAACTGATAAGAGTGTGGATTTCTAGTGGAATCGAGATACGCCTCTTGTAGAAATCTTATAAAACTACCAGGCTCGTAATAGCTTAGTTCATCGGTCATTTCTCCGAAAAGATTGGCCAGAGGTGGCTCGAACTCGGTAGGATAATTGTGTCTTTTTTTCACAAAGATGACGAAAT
This sequence comes from Megastigmus stigmatizans, assembly GCA_900490015.1. Classification (NCBI taxonomy): domain Eukaryota; kingdom Metazoa; phylum Arthropoda; class Insecta; order Hymenoptera; family Megastigmidae; genus Megastigmus; species Megastigmus stigmatizans. The sequence continues at coordinate 16,234 of UELV01178187.1, read as the reverse complement.
CGGTGTCGCAGCACAAAATCCGATCTCCGAGATTTTCCATGTATTTGTACAACTCTAGTCTAGCTTGAGCGGTCGTATATGCAGCTATAACAACGTTGGTATTCGGGGCTGAAACTACAGCCACCTCGCGGAATTGCCAAGTAACATACACCATATCGTCGTTTACAGATACAATACCGATGATCTCTTTGTCAGGACAAAGTAAACGTTTTAAAAGACCTTTGCGAGATTTTACAATTTCTGTTTGCTTTAAATTAATATACAAAATACAAAATGAATTTAAGCAGAGTTTAGCTACTGCTCGCAATCCAGCGGTTTTCTCAATTTTTTCACGTTTCAGCGAGGTACCCTTGTCTCGTTGATACTCGTGTAAATATTGATCTTTCTATGCCTCGTCCACGCAACCACTCGTTTCTTGCTTTATTTAAAAAAAAAAGTGTTTATATATTCCGCAAAAAGACCACCGGTATTACCATCAAACTGCGTCGTTTTATACTGCCAAATAGTATATATCTCCCCACCCATGTACCGGTAAACTCGCGATCGGTAATATCATCGTGATTACAATCGGTGTCACGCATTTCTTGGCAACAAGTGCGACTAAGAGCAAAAAGAATGCGTCCGTGCATTTTTACCGGTAACAGAGGTAAATACAAATTTCGAGGAGGTACAACTTTACATTTCACGAGACCCTCGACGCGCGCTAAATTATCATTATCGCCACCTGTAAGCCTCCTATACTCATCGCCCACATAAATAACGGGATGTCCTACAGGATAAACACCGCGCTTGCAAATGTAAGGATACAAAGATCATGTGTCCGAGTACTTAATTTGCTCATCATCGCGAACTTTATAATATGAAACGATATTCTCAGTTCGGCCACCAAAGAACGCGTACCGCGGCTTCAGCGTTATTTTACTCATCAACGGATGATCGCGCACGTACCGTGCTATCTCGGGATTTTTATGCTTTGCATTGTCGAACTCGCACTCCCATATGTATCGAACCTCGTAGCAGTGCTCTCGTATCTTGCGTAATTTGGCGAGTGTATTCTCGTAAACTTCGTCGAAAGTTCGCCCATAAGATAGACGCTTGTCGCGGTTTTTGTCGAAACATTTGGAACAACCGTGCGTATAACAACCTTCATATTTGAATACGACCCCATTCTCCACCTGCGATGCAGTGAGGTTCGGTGGTAAAAATTCGTCTACTAAAAAACCTTCAGGTAGCCTAAACTCGCGTGATCTACCGGCGTGTATGATTTCTCGACCAATTTATCGCTCGCACTGAAGCAACCATTCGAGTGACTTTTGCGAATGTTTGTCGCCGCGTCGATAACCAGTCGGGGGTAAAATGCCTATGGTTTTAGGATGTAAAAAGTTTTTTCTATACAGTATAGAGCACGCGCTTACTACAGTAGTCGCGCTACTAAACGGACAAATTTGACCGACTTTTGTGAATATTTTTTTGAATGCCAAGCACGCGCGACGTAAAATTTCCACGTCCATTCGACAGTACTGTACAATTTCGGTTTTTAAATAAAAAACGTAGCCACCCGCGCTCTTGGCACCGTTGTAGCAAACGAAAAAGTGCTTTCTTTCCTCGGGTGACATGGTTCAATATTGGGCGCATAGTAATGCGGTTCAGGCAAAGGACCAACATAATTCTCATTTTTTACCGTATTGAATAGATGCGGAAAATAGTCTTTTTTAACGCTCGCCAGCAAATCGAATGTTTATGGTAATCCACTCAACTTCATGTGGAAATAGTTTAAGCTATCGATAAATTTAGTACGCCCGAGTGATAATAAAATCACGTTGCGACCGTTGAGTATTACATGAGGTAAAACCTGTTTACGAGACTACTAATTCTCTCAAAATAAATTGACCGTCGAACCCTCCGGCATTGTACGCGACACATATGATTTGGTCGAAAAATGATTTCCCGCGTACATACAAATTTACAAGTTCTTTCATGGGGTCATTTCGAAAGATATGTTCGCGGAAGCCGCACGCATTACACATTTGTGTCATATCATCGTTTTCCAAACAATCATCGCATACTTGCTGCGCATAATGTGTCGCTTGCATGTATGAGTGTTTAGTGGTCTGCAGCGTGTCGTCAGTTGTTCTTTCTTTGCTTTTTTTTTCTTTTCTACTCTATAGTATAATTGTGGCAGCGTCGTGCGCGTTTGAACTATAATTATAGTGCTTACATCTTTACACTTGTGTATTTAAAAAGCGGTAAAATGTCTAAAACCAATGATGCCAGCAATTCTCTTGTGACAGCATGCTTCTCGTGTAAAGATACTATTGCAGATACCAATGCGGGTTATTCCTGTGAGGCTTGCGGACAAAAGTTCCATAAAATCTGTTCGAAGCCGAATAAAGTTCGTGAAAAAAACAACAAGCTTATTGTTGCGAGCTCGGCATGTATTGCTGCTGCAGACCCTCTGAGTACTACACAGCAACCAGCTATGTCTCTACGCTCGCGCACGCCATCAACTAGCACCACACAAAGTGACTCTGGCTCCACGCAGACACCTCCAGTATCACTTCCTCCAGGTACCGCTGTCACCTTAACCTCAGAGCAATTTGATGCGCTTATGTCTCGTCTGGGAAAGCTTGATACCTTCGGTACTGTAGAGGCCTCGATCAATAGTCTCAACAGTTTTAAAGACCAACTAAAGCCAACCTTGTCTTCTATTGCCGCTATTGGAAATGATTTAACCCTGAACTGACACACGTCAAAATAATAACATAAATGACACATGGGGTATTTCAGACCCCAGTGGGCAAAAATGTTTATAACTTTTTTATTTATTAATATTTTCATTTGCAATTTTTTTACAAGTACCTTAAGGTCTCTACTAAAGGGTGTTTTAGTTCATAAGATCCAAAATTATTGTTTAGATATTGAAAAAAATCGAAATTTGTTTAAACACTGAAAATGTATCCCTTTTACTAAAAAATTCATAACTTTTTGAAATTTGAATATTTTCCGATGAAACTTTAATGGCTAACTCGTGAAATTATAACCTATAGGATAAAATTAGTTTTAAATACGAATTTTTCAAAAAAGGTATTTATTTGAAAAAAAAAACTGATGAAAAAAGGATGAAATAAATGAAACAAGCATGCTGGTTATTTATGGCACCACAAAGCAAACAGTGGCGCGTAACTTTGAAAAATTTTCGGTCAAAAACACTCTGGGGTCTTTCGGACCCCCAGTGTCATTTAAGGGTTAAAGCAGATCAACAGTAACATAAACAAACTGAAGACTGATGCGAAATAAAAGGAATGACTGGACAGCTCTCTACTCGGCTTGAAACTGAGGAGAACTCTTTGAAGAACATTGAACAGAAGCAAGCCACACCTCAGGCTGATTTCGCAGTATTACAACATTCAGTTGAAACCATAAAAGCTGGCAATATTTCTCAAGGTACCGGTAACGTTTCTGGCAATCAACTGCAGCAATTGAACGATGTAAAACAACAAAGTAGGGCTCATTCTTGCGACATTGTTATTGGTGACTTATCACCCGACTGCTTTACCGATCTTAAGTTGGCTGCCTTTGCGGTTGTTTCTACACTCCACTGCGACGTGACCACAGATGATATCTTGTCGGTTAGACCATTACGCGCTGCAACTTCTATTAGCAACAATAATGATAATCCATCTGTCTCAACAGCTGTCGATGCGCCGGATGCCACAAATAACACTGACACTGCTCATTCACAGGAAGGATTGGCGGATAGGTTGACTAATACTTCTGATGCTGGTGCTACCTCTGCGGAGACTGCTGTAGCTTCTAACGACAGACCTTCCAGTCCACGCTACATGAAAGTCCCGATGCTTGTAACATTATCTAGTAGCACACTGGCACGAGCTGTTATTGCTGTTAAAATAAAAAGGAAGACACTACACACTACACAGTTGGATTCTAATCTCATCGCAGCTGCTGGAGTCAAGGGGCAAATTGCACCTGCACTTATTAATGTCAACGAATATTTGCCACGCACGACATATCAACTGAAGCTGCGTGTGCATGCTTTTGCAAAAGACAAACGGTATGATTTCCTGTACTTCGTAAGAAATGGCTGTATCTATGCAAGAAAGAAGAAAGAAAACGTACCGGTTATCATAAACACTGAGTGTGACCTTCAGGATTTTTTAAAAAATCTTCATGCACCGGAGCAAACGCAACTCAAACCATCAAGCAAAGAGAAGATTCGGCAGGTTCTCATCTCTGAGGTACCTGTGACACTAGCGCAGCCGACCTCCTTTTCTTCGACCTCTTCTTCTACTTTAACCTCATGCCAAAACAATGGACCAAAAGAATAGATCGCTATTGCTAGTGAAGTGAATTGAGGACTAGTCTGATGTTATTCTTATATATTATTTTAAAATCACTGTTTTTATTATTATGGCTTATTATTATTATTATTTTTATTATTATTATCATTTTTCTACTTTGTAATTGCTCATGTAAAATACTGATGTATACAATGTACAACATACTGTACATAAATAAATGAATATCTATCTATCTATCTATCTATCTCTCGCATCGGACTGAGTGGCTGCGATACCTCACCTGGAGCGAAGCAAATGATACCATCCTGGTCACCGGACGTTCGGCTTCTTAGGGCATTGAAGGTGCGCATTTTTCTCCTTGGAAAATGCACTTTTTTACTGTTTTCTACTTGCCCCTCAAAATTTTGAGGTTACGGTATTTTGCGCTGTTAATTAGCAGTCCTGCTTATACCTGGCAATAAATAATGTCGCCACAAGGTTGGCGCTGCCAGTCTTCCCACCTGCTGCCCAGTTCATTACAAATCCGTGGTAAGCGCATGCGCCCTTCGACTAGTTATAGTTATAGTGGCTAGCAACTCCTTCGCCCTCTTCCGAGAAGTCTCGAACTATTCGCACGAATTCCGAGAATCGCTGCCTTATCGGTCGACCTTGATCCCGACCTTCCATTATCTTCCGGCAGATGGCAGTACTGACAGTGCCACCTTGCCCAGGGCATTCTATTTCTGCCAGGCATGAACAAGAGGCACTGTCTTATCTGTGATAGCACTATCCCTGGCAGGCCGGCTGCATCAGTGCAGTGCATTGACTGCCGCAGCGTATTTCACATGGAGTGCTGTGATCCAGCTTGGTTCACCACGCCACACACAATACGGTGTTGCACCAGCCAAGCCAGGACAGCTGACCACGCTCACTGCTGAGCCACCGTATATGAGCGACACAGCGCCAGCACCTGGCTCTGCCCACTCGGCTGTTACTACTACCAAAACGGCACCCATAGCAAACACCGGCTCTCACAAGCGATTAGCATCGCCCTTCTCGCCTTCGACGAAACAGGTAGCTAAGCAGCTCTGCTGCAGCGAAAGCCTGCTAAGCTCGCTTGGTTCTCCGCCGCACGCACCCTCTTCATCCGGCTCTGCCGTTTCTCCAGTAGGCGCGATGAGCCAAGGCCCTCCAGACTGGTTTGCGGACTGGGCCAAGAGCTACCAAACTGAATTTAGGATCGAAATCGGCACAATTAAAGATGAGCCAAGTGGCCACGCAGGCCTCGGTCGAGGCGCTCCATACCCGAGTCGACGGTATCGACTCGCAAATCGAGGGATTACACGCTCGCATAAGCAGAATTGAGGCCACTGCCACGATTCGCCGCACAGCTGGCACGCGCGACCCTCGGACCCTCGACACCTGCGAGTTACTTTTATCCGGCATACCACGCACAGTCAAGCTCGACAACCGCGAAGTCGTCCAGCGCATTCTTGGCGAGATTGGCTTCCCACTCACTGCCAACCTTATCGCGGAAATCAGGGAGTGGCTCCCTGCGAATTCCAGAGCTCGCGCGTCGATGGGTCCGACACCGAGGATCTCGGCTCCCTCTGAGTGCACATCTTCACGGGTGGATAGCAGAGCCGTAGTTTTCCGCTTGTCCTGGCCGCAAAATCACGATCTGGTCGTCTCGCGCGCAGGCAAACTACGCGAACTCTCCTGCGACGCGGTCCTCGGTAGTGGCGGTCCTGCGCATTTATTTCTGCATGCTGTATGGCCGCAGCCGTTGCACGTCCTCTTTACCTTGGCCTTGGCAGCACAGAAGCGGCTTCACTACGCGAGGCCGGTCGTGAGAGACTTGACGGTCTACATGCGGGCGACTGCTGGCGGACCGCTTATCCCGGTGGCGTATGAGGCAGATCTACAGCTGCTCGATCCCCGTCCAGCCTCAGCCTGAACGCTCCAGGTCGGCCTTTCTCTTCTGCCTTTTCTTCTCTCACTACAGGCCCACATCTCTCTTCCACATATCACCTTTTGCCGCACTCATCAAACCTGTTAAACTCACTTTCAATAGCCCATATCAATGTAAATAGATTAAAAACTCACTTCTCGCTTATCGAAGCGCATGTTTCCGGTTTCCCAGCCGATATAATTGCAATCACTGAGACTTTTCTATCGGAGCTCGACAGCGACTCTATCTTACAACTTTCCGGCTTTTTCTTGATGCAGCTCGACAGAAAGTGCAAAGAGGGCGGCGGCGTCGGTGTCTACGTAAGCGACGTGTTTAATATCAAAATTCTCGGTCAGTCTGACCCAATCTAGGACAATACTCCTGAATTTCTAATACTGGGGCTCATATATGAAAACACGTCTCTACTCTTCTCTGTGGTTTACAGATGACCTGGCGCCGCCTACCCTGATCTGTTCTTCGACACGCTGGCCTCGTTCTTGCCGCAGTACAAGCAAATGGTGGTCACAGGTGATTTTAATATTAATACGGCAGTAGCTTCGCCCCACTCTTCATATCTTCAAGCCCTCTTAAACTGTCTTTCTCTCTTTCTAGTACCTTCCGACACAACGTACCTTTCTAATCAACTCAACCATCAAGCGCATACATAGCTTGACCTTTGCATTACTCACGACGCATCTTCGCTCATCAACTATACGAAATCTGACTCGCCATTTATCGCCGGTCACGATCTCATCAAGCTTATCATGAATTTCTCCTCGCCACCAATAACCCAAAAATCCATCTTTTCTAGGTCATTAAACGCAATGCCGATTGAACACCTATACTTTGCTCTTCTTTCTCATTTTCATCACAATTTCCTGGCTCACCCGCGTAATATTATTCTCAGCTCACACCCCTCTTCTCTTTTGCTCATCTCTTTACTCTCTATTTTCTCTAATGCGCTCAACGACTTTTTCACCTGCAATCTGAACGCGGCCTTCGATGAAGCTGCCCCTATTCGCCAAATCAATATTTCCAGCACCTCCAAACTATGGGTATCGCGCGATATACGCAACCTCATGCGCGAGCGTGATAAACGATACAGGGCTGCCAGGCGGTCTGGATCCGCCCGAGATTTAGAGCGCTTTAAAGCGGTCCGAAGGTAAGTCAGTAACGCTCTTGATACGGTAAAAAAACAAGCATTATGCCGACCGTCTGGCAAGCACACCCAGTGCTGTTTCCAAGTGGCAAGTACTGAGAAAAATGGGGATATCGAGCTCCCCTCTCGTCTCCCCTTTTAATTATTTTTCTAGCTCTGACCTAAACAGGCACTACGCCAGCGGGGCTGCAGACGCAGTGCCTCTCTCGCCTGCTACTCTACAGAGGCTTGCGCTGGAGTATCTTTCTGCTCCGAACAACCAATTATTTAGCTTCTCGCCAGTTTCACAGTTCACCGAATGGCATCTTAGCGGAAATGCTTAAGCTGGCTGCCCCGATTTTAGCCGCTCCACTCACCTCTCTTTTTAATTGCTCGTTGAGAGAAGCCGTTTTTCCGGACCTTTGGAGGCGAGCCCTTCTCTCCCCCTACGCGAAGTCGCCTGTTATGTCAAGCATGTCAGACACAAGGCCCATCGCCAATCTCTATGAGCTCTCCAAAGCGCTCGAGCGCATTGTACATGCCCAATTTTCACGGCATTTCGAGGCGTCTGGCCTTCTTGACGCTCGACAGGCCGGCTTCCCTAAGGGCCACAGCACTCAGACGGCACTTCTCGGGGTCCTGGACGATGTGCGCCTCGCCATCGATAAGCGCATGGTCACCGTACTCGTGCTCTTCGATTTTTCCAAGGCTTTCGTGGTTTTCCCGTACCTCCATGAACGCTCGCAGGCGGTGATCGACGAGGGCGGCCGCACTTCCGACTGGCTCAACTTATGGAAAGATAAAATTCAATACATACATTTTGTGAGCATTTACATCGCTAGAGCCTAAGATCGAAATCATGCACGCGACAGCGTAAAGGACCACGCTCTCATATCTCCTGTGCACTGCCATGTAGTTTTACCGCGCACATCAGAAAAAGAAAAGAGACAAAATGTAAAGAATATCTCATAGTAATTGCGTAAAACTATCCCTATGCGAATCTGCGAAATATACTCGACTAAGTTAATTTCATGAAAAGTTTTATAATGAAGAAAACGTTCTTAGATGATTACTTTTTAAAGGTGGAAAAACGATTTACTTGAACAAATGAAACACACTTTTAAATTACATGGTCGACGTTCCAGGCACTTATTGAATACTTTACTCTTCGTGGCTTAAAAGTATTATTTTTTGAGTTTCACACACGGACACAGCATGTCAAAGTTTATTTCACTACGTTCCAAGCTGTACTAATCTATTGCTTGGATTCGCGTGTGAAACCCACAAAATAATACTTTTAGGCCCTTGTTTTAACACCTTTAATGAAAAGTTTCACTAAAGAGAAACATAAAAAACTCTCGAAACGTCGGTAAATGGTGTTTTATTTAATAAAACAAAATTTCTGTCTCGTGGAGATCAAGAGAGATGTCTATTTTCTTTTGCAAATTCAATTATTATTGTTGATCTGGGAAGTTCCTCGTTGTCTGCTGTACGAATCAAATTTCTTCAACCATTAGGGTATGGTAAGCTTCTTTCGAGACTAACTTTCTTAATAATACTCGGTATTTAAAGCATTATGAGCAAAATGTAAAAAAACTTAATTACTGCGCCAATTGATGTACCCTACTGTTATTAATTTAGCAAACAATGCCAATCTTAGTTTAATATTTACAAAGTTTCTCTGTATAATATCAAAAATAAAATTAGTAATTGCTTATTACTTATTTAACCCTTAAATGACACTGGGGGTCCAAAAGACCCCAGAGTGTTTTTGACCGAAAATTTTTCAAAGTTACGCGCCACTGTTTGCTTTGTGGTGCCATAAATAACCAGCATGCTTGTTTCATTTATTTCATCCTTTT
>UELV01178184.1:10562-22222 GCA_900490015.1 Megastigmus stigmatizans | reverse complement strand
CATGAAAGGTTTCTCAAATGTTTACAAAATGTTCCGAAGAATCCTTTCTCTGATTGTCTTTACAAACGTCTCTGAAATCTTTCAAGTAACATTTTCCGAAATGTTTTCGTAAGCTTTCCAGAAATAATTCTCGAAAGGTTTCTGCTAACTTTCGGGGATGTTTCATTGAAATATTTTCTGTATTCAAAAATAATATTTCAGTGAAATGTTATGAAAATATTTCTGAAAGCTTTCAATAAACATTTCTGTGAAATGTTATTGTAAGGTTTCAGTAACCTGCTAGCAAGGTTTCTGCAAGGTTTCGCTGAATCCTTTCTTTGAATCTTTCACAGAAATATTTCATGCTATGTGGGATTTACGTACGCAACAAATATATATATATTTATATACGTATAGTATCAGTAGATAGAGTCAAGCTTCGGTCAGACAACGGGTGTCCCTAAGACGTATAATATATTATAAGGGTTAAAGGATGGCGTATCTTAGTTTCACTATGGTTTAAATAGCTGCTGCTATTTACTTGAAAATATTCCTCATTTTTCTAAACTGTTACACGCATGTTCTTACGAGCATTTGCAGTTTCATACCAATTAATTCGTTCAGTCATTCTTTGTTATCCCCAAAATGGCGCTCCGTTTATAAAATATTAAAATGTCAAAAATTGAACGATATAATAAGTGTAGAATATATACACGTACGTGCAGAATCACCTTTACGTTATAGAAATATCTACATCGCCGCAGTTAATCTTATTTCCAGCCTGCACATTATAGAATCCGTTATATTCTTCCGTATCCTCGATTCACCGAACTCGAATTCCTCAACGCTCAAAGATATAAGATAACAGCTCGCAAGTCATATGCGCGTATACTTATCGACAACGCAAGAGCCACGACCAAACATTAAAAGATTTAAGCCACAATAATGGTAGCTCCGCAGGTAAATAGCAGCTTCGCTATTGCGTTTTGGAAAATCGCTTGTATATATGTGTATATATAGGAAGGTCGAGCCAAGCGCGCACCTCAATGTGGATCAGCCATATATATAGAAGCCCTGCAGCTGCAGCAGCAGCGGCAGCGGCGCTCTGTGCTTTCGCCTATATTCCGACGACGACTCTTGGGGGGCGCGCGCACGCGTGAACTCTCGCCAGTCGCCAACACCGAGATCGCGCGCACATGCACAATGGGATAGCATTGCAGAGCAACAGAGTGCCGTGCCGTTTATATACGCACACCTATATTCCCTCTTTGTGTACGTGTGCAGTCACTGGCACAGACACACGCTCACCGACACATATATACATATATAAGAGCGCTGCGCTCCTCTCTAGCACGTTGCGTTGCGCCCACGCTCGGTCAGTTCCTCAATCGCGCTGATGGGCGCAACGTGTGCGATCGAGACGTATATAATACACACACATTATACACACTGCGAGTGAGTGAGCGAGTGATTCGGGAGCGCGGAGACACGCGCGTAAACACTGTGTGTACTTGTACAATATACAAAAGTCTACAGAGGGGTAAGTGCGCGCTTGGGAAGATAGTGAGACGGAGAGAGCGAGAGAGAGAAAGAGAGAGAGAGAGAGAGAAAGAGAGAGAGAGACAGAGAAAGAGAGAGAAAGAGAGAGAGAGAGAATCGGAGAAGTCGCAGCAGGGAAGGCAATAGCTGCATCAGGTGAGACGGATGCGATGCAAGCAGGGGACAGCGAGGCCGAGGCCGAGGCACGCTGAAGGATTCCGTACTCGAGCATGACTCTGGCCGGATCAGACCATTTGCTTGCGGGTAAGTCCATCTTCCATGCCTTACATGTCGAGTCGCGTGTTTTTCCCCCTTCGCTGCGGTGCTTTTGCTTTTCTCACTTTCTCTGTCACTCTCTCTCTCTCTCTCTCTCTCTCTCTCTCTCTCTCTCTCTCTCTATCTCGCCCGCTTATTTATATACTACCTCGTCGAGGTATCCAAAGTCTACTGCTTTCTCTGCCCTCTCCCTCCCCCCACTACCAACCCCCGACGAGGTGGATAATTTTTCTCCGAGGGGTTGTAGGGTGCGATCGGTGGGTTCGCGGGTTACCAAGGCGGTTGGCCGCGCGCCGCGTCTACACATCATATAATATCGGGATCACGTCGAATTTTCCAGAAACGTATACATGGAGGGTTGTTCGATCGTTGACGAGTCGTACAATTGTTTTTCATATATCCTGCACGGTCATGCATTGTATATATATATATATGTGTGTACTTTTGAGTACAGAGCTACTGCACAGCGGGGCTGTTGCGCGTTTCTTGCTTTTTTTAGCCCTATGTGGAAGAGAAGTTTTTTCTTTTCGGCAGGGTTGGGGTTGGAGGAGGCCGAAAAGGGGGTCGAGGTTGAATGGAGAAGAGAGGAAGACGAGGAGGTGGTTCGGGCACGTTGACCGTGACGCTGCGAATGTTAGACCGAGCGACGGTGGCGAACGCGATGTATATTGCACGTATAGCATCGGTGCAGAGGGATAACCCGCATTGCGCAATATCTAATAGCCGGATACGTTGTGTTTTTTTTTGTGTTTTTTTTTTGCTTTTGCTTTCTCGCTAACGAAAACCGAGAATCTCGTTTTCGATGCCTGTGCAACCCCTCGGTAATGATATATGAGAGAGAAAGACTTCGTTTGCGTGCTTTTTTATTTATTTATTTATCTCTGGTTCGGGATCTCTGGGGGGAGGGTCAAACGATATTGGCGATAGACATCTATTTAAATATTTATGGCATAAAAAATGCGTGACGTTGTGCCGCTGTACGTCCTTTTATTTAACGTCACGAAATAATGTTTATCAATAGTTGAGTTGGGTAGAAGTTAATATAGCTCGTGCTACTGTAGTTTTGTATCCATCTATTCGCTATGGATATTATGTATGCATTAGCACTTGTAATGTAACAGTGCTTTTGGTGATGTGGAATATTTTAGTCGGGCTGGTATCTAATGCGCACCTCGTACATAAATGTAAAAAATGAAAGCAATTATTTATTGACAAGTCAATTGTTGCAATGATCTTTTGAGAAAAACAAGATTGGCATTGAAATTTGTTAAAGGTGTACTTTTTAAACAGTATTTTAACGGTAAGAAAATTTGATGTTGTCTTTGAATATCCGATGACTTGTATTTTGTATGTCCGCTCGCGGTTGAATTTCGACGCGTCCAGTAAAGGGACGACTCATTATTACTGCTTTGTAAACTTGGCATGTATGCTTTTCTCAGTTTGTTCTTCAAGTGCTAGAAACTCTACATTAAAATTCATTAAAATTCAATAAATTTAATAATAGATTTTAATGTCTATTTAGTAAAAGGCATGTCATTATTTCTTAATTTAATTTATTTCTTATATTTTAAATTGGGCTTTATATTTTAGGATATACAAACTTTTAAAATTTTTTAATAACAATCACATGCTTAAAATTCTTTTATTCATTCTTCCATGCATACCCCATGTATAATTTAACAAAATTCTAATTCTTATAATGTACAGAATATTGACATTATACTTAGAAATTTTGTATATTAATTAGTCTACTGATATAAAATAATGTGAGAAATAAGTGATAATGACGACTTAAGAGTATGATAAAATAGTTTTACAATATACATTTGTAGCTCTTTTTCAGTTAAATGCAATTCTACAGTAATCTGAAAAGGTTTTAATAATATTTCTTTCATAAACTATCTTGGTTGCTCAATAAATACATAATACCATGATAACATAATTTATTTATAGCATATATAAGTCAATGCGGTATGCTGAAATTATTACGAAGCAATTGAGAATTAACAATATAGACTTATCCTGAAAATATTTTGAGACATTGGAAATTCACTTGTAAAATTTACACAAATTATCCATATATTGAAATATATTTAACTTATACACTTATATAATTAAGTGCACTAAAAAGAAGATAAATTTTCAATTTATCTATCAATACATAGATAAAAATCAGTCTTGTCAAAGTATACAAAAAAAAATGCTCGAACGTAAGGTTCTCCTTAACGGGAAACACAATAATATGAATCTTTATAATACTGATTTTCCGTTATCTTTATACTGTCATTAAATACACTGGAAAATTATTTGTAACTTACGAGATATTTATTTCAACTCATGAAAGTTAAATCACAAAGTTTTACATGATATCTGTACAACAAAGTATACACCGAGACGAGCTTACTTTATCTTTTCTATAAACAATTACATTTTACGTACTCTCGAAACACCAACATTATCACATCTATAGCATAAACATATGAAAAAAAAAAAAAATTTCATTTCCAGCATAATCGAGAAAAAGCGCGAGCACGAATTCAAGATTCTAACAACAAATGTGAATATACATATATATATATATATATTTTGTGTTGTGCCGCCAACAGTGGAAACGACAGCGTTTCTGGGTGCCTGTGTCGGCTTCGTCGTCCTACTGCTGGTCGTGTTATTGTACTTGTCGCGCAAGTGGTACTTCACGCCGCCCGCAACTACGACGACGCTCTTCGGCGGTGTCTGCGTGCCACTTTGCGAGTCCAGCAACAGCTCAGCGACCCAGAATCTAGGTATAATGCCACGTATACATATACATAAATATATCCCCGATTCACTTTTGTTTCCTGCTCATCGCTTTCGTCCCTTCTTTCTTTCTCTCTCTCTTTTTATCCTTCTTTTTTGCGCCACGAGCTCGTCAAGCTCCGGTACGATCGCTCGTGTGATACTATGTATGTATATATATTGACTTCTGCGTGATGCGAAATTGACGCGAGACCGCGATGGAAAATTTGCATTGAGCAATATGCGCGGCTTTTATTGGATCTTGAGTAATTGTTTGCGTGAAAGGTACGGCATAATTTCAGGTCCTCGTTGCTTAACACTGCAAATTTTTTCATCTGGCTATTGATTTGTTTTTTTTTTCTTCTTTTTTACTCGTAAACTTAATGGTCCGTGAATAAAGTTTGTCTTCATTTTTAACGGATGAAAGAAAAGAACGTATATTACTTTAGCGAATGAAGTTACTAAATCTTATTAACAATGAAAATTCTGATATGTCATAAAAGGTAAAACCTACCCATTTTCGGATCCGGAGACGAGTTCAGATTCAGAAGAAGACGCTTTGCGTCGGCTGAATTGCCGAAATCACACGCCACCAGACACGCTGACGATTCAAGCTGAAGATGGACTGCCAAGCATTCCAGGTTTGTTGAAACATCAATCGTTTAACAAACACTATTTTCCATTAATTTTATCACACTATGATTACTTATAATAATAATAGTGGATTGATATATTTTAACAATAGCAAATGTATTTTTTATAGATGCTGGAGCAGTCAACAACAATACCTGCGCTGAAGAGCATCCAACTGATCAGCAGCAGGTAAGAAAAGTCTTCTTTTTTCTTTTTTTTTTTCTTACACAACTTTTATAGACACATCATGGTGTTTGCACAGTGCATAGTTGAAGTAGGATCGCCCACTGTCATACTTGACAACCGAGAAAATGAACCACCGACTATCGACGAAAATGTCGCAACAACGCCGACTGATACAATCACGTCGCTGGCAGTTTCGACTGAAGACATGGCAAGTCTTGAGGTTGCATTTCTCTATGACGCACCGATGCGAGAGATGACGGTTTGTAAACATTTTTTTTTTATCATTATTAACGTTCGATCGCGTAATGTTTCTCTTAAGTTAATCGTATATTTTAGTACGGAATAAAGCATGTTTTAAAAGTACGCTAATCGTTTGAACTGTTTTCAAGTTTTCAACAGACATTTCTAAATGTGTGTGTGAATATTATATTACGTTATAAAAATTTTACTTGGACATATGTAAACGAATATATCTCTAGATTAATAAAATTTTTCTTATAAATAATTTTAAGTAATAGTTATAAAATATATAGATATATATTCATTTTCGCGAATTCTAAATCATTATTAAGATTCCGAAAGTCAGCTGAAGTTAAATACCTCTTCTGCGAGCAGTTTTTTTATTCTTTATACCGTCCGCCTGACCAAACCACGTCAATATCTACTTGTCCCAATGCATCTTTTATTAACGTAAGCGGTATTTGTGGTTTTCATTTAATTTTCAAAGTTCCAAGGTCACATTTCATAAAAAACAAACTCATAAAAACATAAGAAAGTCGATTTTATTCAAGGTCCTCAAAATAAAAAGTAAGTTATTGTTCGAGCTCTAAAAAGCTCCCAACGAATCGAACGAAGCAAGTAATAAAAAGAAGGAAAGAAAGAAAGAAAGAAAATCCAATGGTCGGTCGAATTTCAGGTTCACGTACTGCAAGGTCGCAACTATCCGACGGGAATAGGCGGTAGTCAAGTGCGTCTGGTGTTACTGCCCTCGAAGAAGCAGCGCCGGAAGACTCGCGTGCGCCAGGGCGTCTCGCCCCAATACATGGAGAGCTTCCTGCTGCCGCGCGTCAATCCCGAGGACGTGAACGCCATGGGTATCAGAGTAAGGGTCTACCTGTGGGGTGGGAGAATGCGTAGGGAGAGACTCTTGGGAGAGGCTCGAGTCTCCTTCGATCGGATTAATTTGCGCCTTGAGACTACCCTCTGGCTCACCCTACAGCCGCCACCTTCGTCTACGGTATGAGCTATTTCATTTATTCAGTGGGCTAGGGTTGATCCGTGTGTTGCTGCTTGCGCCAAGCTCTGGATGTGCAATATTTATATAGGCTCGTTCGGATATCTTCGTATAAACCGATCGACGGGAGAGTTTTGGATTTTTATAATTTTTGCCTTTTGCCGGCGCGAATATGCGAGGCATGAGACAAATCGGGGCGCAAAATCAAAGCTCGTCGAGAATTTGCGATGCTCAAGAGTCTCGTTTGCATTGTAAATTGCTTGACCTTTTATGAACTTTTCTGGTGCCTCTTTATACATTTTGTTCATCTAGTGTTAATGGGAAAACGAATGACGGTTCATATAATATTGCATACTAAGTTTCCGGCATTAGAAAAGATAATATCTATTCGTTGGAATTTTCAACCATTATCTAATATATACATAAAGCATTTTTACATCACCATAAAACAAAATAGTAATTCGTTCTTATTGATGAAGCTAATGCAATTTAAATAATGGAATTTTCCATCAAGAGAAAATTGTATTATTTAAATTATTATTATTTAAATACTTTTTATTATTATATTCTTAGTTTATTAGATATTATTGATATGATTAATGCTTTGTTAATTGAATCTTTTTTAATCAACTAAAATTTATAAGCGAATATAAATATAGATAATAAAATTCAATGGATCGAGTTATGTATATATATATATATATATACCGGTAGGTAAAGTGAAAAAAATTCATGAACCATATATATATATATATATATTGGTCTCGTATACCGCACTCAACGCGTTAATTAAAGATAGAACGTTGATATCTGAATCGCTGATGATTAAGTTAACATGCATTCCCTCGAGACAATCAAGACAAATTATTATTCAATCATACATAATTAGACGCGAAACAACCGAAATAAATGACTCTTCCAAGTAATCAGTAATCTTACCGCACGTGCGGCTGGTATTAAAAAATAAAGCAACATCTTATACATATACCACGAAGGTTTCGCCTATCCGTAGAAGGGTCCCATCAATAATTCATCGTTTATCTGTTTTGCACGAGGGCAGGTACAAGACTGGGGTACGACCGCGAGTCTGACTCGCAGCGACTCCACGGGCTCCCAACAGTCCGTTCAGTCTTACGCCCTGCCTACGACGCCACCGTACGGTAGCAGCATGAAGGGCGGCAGTATAGCCGAGATCCTCATTGGGTTGACGTACAACGGCACCACGGGACGCCTCTCGGTCGAGATAATAAAGGGCTCGCACTTTCGCGGTGGCTGCGGCAACGACACCAAGCCGCCCGACACTTATGTCAAACTGGCACTGGTCGATAGCAACGGACACGAGATGGGCCGATCCAAGACCGGCTTGAAGCGCGCACAGCCGAATCCTCTTTACAAAGAGACATTCATTTTTCAGGTGGGTCCATCCGCTCTCTCTCTCTCTCTCTCTCTCTCTCTCTGCTATATGCCTTATTCAGTCGTATACCTACGGATATTTTACAAAGCGATTGTTTCTTCTTAAACGCAAGTTTGCGATAATTTATGTTATTATATTGTTCAAACGATTAAACATTCTTCTATATTGTAATTTAAAAAGTTTAAAAATATTCTAATGAGTTCTTTAAAGAGAAAATCATCATCTACGGCGTTTAATCTGAGATATTTCTATTTAATAACGATCCATTATCAAGCATTCAATTCAGATAAGTTTTCAAATTATAGTTTAACATCTATCGACTGTTTTTAGACTGAATATGAAAATTGTTTGGCATACGAATATCTTGCCGAAATTCTTATAATTATAAGGACGTTCACCAGCTGACCTGGTGCTCAACTCGGCATTAAATTAGAAAATTTGTTTTCTAAGTTATCTTATGTTAATGTTAAAACTTCACAATTCATAATCATCAAACATCAGAATATCCATAGAAAGTGTTATCAGTATCACGTATTACCAAAAAGTCGAAAGAGAATAAACCTGCACTGTGCACCTAAATAGATATACTATAGCATGTTTTGAATACTTTTAACTACTATTTAGAGATTCAAAGTTTTGACCCCATATAAAGGATACCTCATTAAACATATATACCGATAATTTTCTAAGATTTTCTAAGAAATCGATAAATTTCCTAAGAAAGTTGGCAATCTACTTTAAATTATTTTTTTTACCACATATTAATCCAAGAATATATACATATATCAAAGATGAAACTGAAGCCCTTAATATAGTTACATAGACTTTTTTAAATATTTTAAATAATATAATCTGGATTTCGATATTTATTTATTTAACCAGAGAAAGTGCATTACATTACAAAAGGTAATCCAACAGAGGAAAACAGATTCCTGTTCGCTGGTTCGGCATACATAGATACTTAAAAACTAAAAAGCTACCTCTTTGGTAAGTGATTTACGACTTTCTCAGTTTGAACAAAACAGAGATAGTGCAAAACACTTACAGACCTAAACCTACTTAAAAGCTAAATCTTAAAACTAGAACGAGAAGACAATTTTGTCATAACATTTCATATATCTTTTCATTTTATAACATTATTTATATTTTTATTCAATAATTAATTTAATTATCAGCCAAAAATGGCAATTTTAATTATTATTTATACTATTGCAATTCCTATCAACCGTTTTTACTAATCCACTCTTTTACCTTATTAAAAGACAATTTTTTATCTATATCTAAAATTTTAAGCTCCTTTTAAGATATAACAACAAACTTTTGATAGAGTAAAAATTCATTAGTATTTATATAGTACAATTTATTGCATGAAATCTCTACCTATTGATTTGCACTATAGTTGTCTCTGCAGCCAGAACTATACCAAGTGTTCTTACCCTGTAACTAACTATCATAAAAGTACACCCATTTAAAAAGTATTTCATCGGTTATAAACAAGCTGCTTTTCAGAACTATTGCATTAAGAGCGTTTATAAGGAAAAACTTAATTTGTTTCTGTTATTTGAACTATATTGTATTTTCTACAATACAGTATTGTTTAAATATAAAAAATTAGTCTTATATAAGTATATCATTGCAAAGTTCCCGATGATTTCTTTTTTAACTGACTTTTAAGTTACCTAGATATATATGTTATTTTATATTTTTTTACCCAGTTGTTACACATGCTGAAAAGAAAAAATCAATTGTGAACGAAGAAAGGATATTGAAATAAAATCACGGACTTGTACACCCCTTAATATTCTGAGGGATGTACTACAAAATAAACTACGTCGTAAATCAAAGCTAGAACTTTTTATTTAAGAAAAAAAAATTGATTCCCATATTTGCAAGGGAAAGTTGCAGATAATAAAACTTGATTGAAAATCAATGTCTACCTAAACCCGTCTGTTTCTACTGTCACATGTTAAACATTGGCTACAGACGTTTTGTTTTTGTTGTACAATTGAATGTCTTTTCATATTGTAAATGATAGTGTAAATATCGTAGATACAACTCGCTATTTTATCGGGGACAAAAATGACCATCTGCCTTTATCTTTATGTTCCATAGAGAGCGTTAAGAATATGCTTTTCGCTACACTATAAATATCGTGGCTAAAATCCGTAATAACTTTATATATTATTAACCCGACGTGCAATATACCTATGGTCTTGAATAATATATTAAAAAAGGATCGACTTTTTACTGAAAAAAAAAAAAGAAAATCCATATCTTATCGCGATAATCATTTGCATCAAATGTTGCAATTTCATAATGTATATAGTATAAAACACTGCACGGTATCGATCTTACGAAAATCAATAGGTACTTCATTTCCCGCAATACAATCACGGACATAAAAAAACAAAAAAAACATACAATTTAAATTCCATTATATATATAATATTCATTCTGTCATTCGATATCGAGGATGATATATATAGATAAATATACAAGTTACGAATATAAGGGGTCCGGTGTTGCAGGTTGCCTTGTTCCAGCTCGGAGACGTGACGCTCTATCTGTCGGTGTACAACCGTAGGCGCACAGCTATGGGTAAGAAGGGCCGCGAGATGATAGGCTGGTTATGTCTAGGCCAGAGCAGCTCCGGTGCGGACGAGCTACAGCATTGGAACGACATGCGAGCAGCCCGACAGCCGACCCAGGTCCAGCGCTGGCACTCCCTTCTACGGCCCTGAACGAGCGACCACTAGAGACACCGGGATTCCTCTTTTCAGCAGTAGTAAGCGGCTGGGCACACACACGCCTGTTGTGCCTCTTGTGCCTGCTGCGCGACTGCACTATTACGTGCCGGTCGGATATAATATCCCCGCCGCTCGCCCCGACTCTATGAGTAACTGCACCGGCTGCTGCTCGACGATATGCAGTTACGACGGCGATCGAGCCGGTTTTGCAGAAAGTCGCGGCCGCGGGTCTGCCGCGTAGACGATATACCTACATCCGGACGACGGACGGAGAGACGGACAGAGAGACAGAGAGACAGACAGACAGACAGAGAGAGCGAGAGAGTTTTTGTAACGCACGCAGATGCAAAACAGAGTATACGTATGAGTGTGCGTGTGTGTGTGTGTGTGTGTGTGTGATGTGTATGCCGCCGTCGGCCGCAGACCGGGTAAGGATAATATATCTTTTTCTCTGCAAGATGAAAACAGAATGTTGTTACATTATACATGCCAATACTGCCCGAATCGTGCGAGCGATTAATATTGTGTGACGATGAAATCCAAAAGTCAATATATATATATATATATTTACCGATACATATAGCGGCAAGCCTCCGCGTGAAGCCACGCGCTATACAGGCGAGTATATTATATAAAAATTGACGCGACCGCTATATAATGTATATCGCACGATCACGGACACCTGAATCAGATTCAGGGCAAGTTCTTTCCTTTTCTTTGTAAACTATATACTTGGATACCGAATACATACACCACGTATATATATATTTGAGTAAATATATATATGAGAGAGAGCGAGAGAGAGAGAGAGAGAGAGAGCGAGAGAGAGAGAGAGAGAAAGAGAAAGAGAGAGAGAGAGGGAGAAAGGGGGGGGGAG